>CM043016.1:157668101-157755330 GCA_023690525.1 Holotrichia oblita
ATCATGATTTGCATCTCATGTTCTGATCAAGACATGGTTGAAATGGAAATTTATCCAACTACTAGTAGCATGCAGGATGTCCCTCATAAAAATTTGAACATGGTGGTGTCGTAATACCTGACCAAACGGGCAAACATGAACTCTCAAACAAAATCGCCTCCAATATAAAAAGCAATATCAGAGAGAGCACATACAGAAATAGAATCACATTATTCTAGAAATAAATCCCAGAGAAAGTATTTAGGCAGTCATCTCAACATTTCAATAATGTATCGCTGCTTCTAAGAAGGTTGTATAGAAAACCAAATTCTTAAAGAAGATATTCCAAGCAATATAGTGACATTTTCAATTCGGAATTTAATTTATCCTTCAAAGAGCCAGCAAGTGATACATATGTCACTTGCGATGGATATGTTATTAAACTCTAAGAGTCTGTATCCCTGGAAGAGCGCCTTGAAATAAAAACTGGGACAGGATAACGAGACTTATAAAACTGTGTCGAACACTAAAATACTTTCGGTGGATTTGCAAAAATGCTTACCCACTCTTCTACTAACGAATGCTCCAGAGTTTCTATTCTCTAAAGCTGTGGACTTTTAATTATACAGTCGATGATGCAACAGAGAAAATAGGATATTTCTTCACTTGGGACGAAACTATTGCCGGACGTGGTGGAAATGAAATGGCATCATGTATTCTGAAATACATGAATTTACATGTAAAAGAATCTGTTGAGAAAATTGTTATCTGGAGCGATAACTGTCCATCACAAAACAGAAATCTTCAGATGGTTTTGTGCTATCCTTCGATTCTTATGCTGAAACCTTCTATAAAATGCATTGAACATAAATACCTTTTTCGAGGACATACGCACATGGAGGGATATTCATGCAAGAATAAAATACAAAAGAAGGCTTCACCTCAGTTTTCTATAATAATTCCGTGGTATTGGCAACAGATTTTCAGACTTTGTGGTAACAATATTGAAGTAGCGGAAATGGAAACCAATGACTTTAAGAATTTTACCCTTTTATCTGAAGATTCCGGATCTTACTTTCTAAATAATAAAAACCATAAATAGTCAAAAGTTTTTAATATCTCAAGTAGTTCATATCAAGTTTTAACAGAAACACCTGGAGTGTTGTGTTTTAAAACAGATTTTGATCGAGAAGATTTTGAAGAGGTACTATTAGTTCTAATAAAGTTGTTCTCAATGATAACTTAATGCTGCTGAAGCCTATAAGAGAGACACTACGACCTATTTCAACCAAAAACGATATAATAACGATTTGCAGTACCTACTAACATGGGTGCCTAAACGATTCCATGGATACTTTAAAAATCTTCCTCATAACCTCAATGAAAACGGATGTTAAAATGCAAAAATCTTCACTGTGCATTTTCTTTTTAATTAATTAGATATTATTTTTTTGTTTGTTACTTCAACTTTAAGATAGATACAAAGAGTTTTAGTTTGTTGGTGTTATCTCTCATTTATTTTAGGAAATACATAAAATTTATTATTTGTGTTTTGTTACCTTTACTTACCCTTTGTTAATTAACTATAATTGATATTAATTTTGGTTCTACTTTGCATTAACGTTCTATAAGTTTCTTAATAATTCAGTATCAAGTGCCACGTATCACTAAATTTGTAGGAGCTAAACAATACTAAGTCACAAAATAGAATATTAAGTCACAAGATATTGAGTCTATAATTAATTTAAAACTACTTCAATAAATTAATGTAGGAGGTTGCTTATTATCAGTTTTAGTTAGCTTCTCAAATCATAACTGGGAAGATAATAACCTATGCTCTCCTCTTTACAGTAGTAATTGGTTTAAAAAATACAATTACTCAAAAATTTCAAAAAGCTCTCCTGTAAAATTTAAAAAATTGTATGGCTCTGAGGTCCGGAACTGTATGTATATGCTTAGTTTGTGAGCTGTATGTGTGCTATACTGCAAGTAGCTGGCGATAGGAGGTATTTTTTCGATACAACAAGAAGAATTATATCGAAATTAATTGTCAACAGCTTAGAGGTACAATGCAATTGGTCAGAGAAAAATGACAATTTTCGAAAGTTTGTAAATATAGTTAATTTGTTTGCAGGTGTATTTGTGCAGGTTAACTTAACACACACTCACACATAGTTATTATTTCAGTGACTGTACGAAAAAATCTATTATGCAGGAATGTAACAAAAATGGAAATAGAAAATGTGATCAAGATACAAAAGTAAGATAGTGTAAAGTGTCGAATAAATATGTGCAGTGCCATAATTCTTTTATCATTAATTAACTACCATTTTAAATTTTCTTTTTCAAGAGTTATTCAGTCGAAGTCTGTATCCACAGTACGCGATTTAACCTTTCTATACATGTTATATTATATCTATATACAAGGCTTAACAGAGCTGTTAAGTGCGTACTGTGGATACAGACATCGACTGATGGTCTTTTTAACGAAAGCTCTAGATGTTTATTGTATTCTGTTTATTGAAGTCTTAGATCTGTTAACAATAATGCATGTTAGGCCATTTTTGGGATTACTTGCAAGGATACCGAAAATGACAGCAGCGAATGTCCAGAACAACTTAAGTATAAACAATGGCACAGAAACAAATGATATTGCTTAACCGTGGTCACAATATTTGTGTTGAAACTATGTGTAGATTAATAGATTTTTTTTCGGGAATGTAAGTTAAAATTTGATAAATACGTACCTCCTGTTTTAATCTATCTACAAGTCGACGTTTATCCATCTTCAAACGGTCGACTTCGTCCGCTTGTCTCGCGTTTCTAATTCCGCTCATCTCCAATAACGCTAAATGTGCATCTTTTTCACTGATAGCGGCTTCTAACGCTTCTCTTCTACATAAAAGAAATTAAATAAAACATAAGTTTATTTAGGGTAACATTTTCAGTTAAAACTTACTTCATATTTACTAATTCTTGCAAATTATTTTTTCTTTCCGCTATCAAACGTCTTAGTTTTATTTCCATGCTGTTCATACGGGAAACTACAGGTCTACATGAATGGCAGCGCATCGCCTGCGCTGCTTGCAGTGAGAGAAGTCTTTGCTCCAGTTTAGATACCTGAATGCAATAATATAGACATTATCTTTTATAACTTCATATTTTATCATTTTTGCTTCCTTACTATACAAGAAAGCTAATCAATGTAGAGTTTATGGATATTTTTAGGACTGTTGAGAATCTTGAGGAAAAATGTGCAATATAGATTGAATATTCTTCAACAATAACGATGAGTTACTACGAGCAATAATTTTGAAAACTGACAGTAAAATCGTTGAATTGTATACAATCACAGGTTAATAAAGAGGAGATACGGAATATAAAAATGAAACCAATAATATCAAAATTTAAGAAGCGATGGTTAAATTATGATAAAGTTGAAGCTCGATTACCTTTTTTTTAATGTGTGGTGGGTGCTTAGTTGCAATGACTCCGTAAGCTGTATCGCTTCTCTGGCTATCACTGCAACTCTCGCGGTGTAGTTTTGTGTGTGTAAGTTGTGTTTAAACGGCTTTGTGACAGTATCATATCGCCTTTTATGATGCCGCGCTGTTAATCACTTTGCTCCCAACAGCGAATGGCAAGTCGATCCGGGATTAAATTCTCTAACAAAATGTCACCGTCCCTCCAGAGAATTGAACCCCGGCACCTATCGTCCTCCTACAACGATAGTCGGCCGCCTAACCACTGCGGCCATCGACCTTAATTATATTATTGTTACAATTATTCCACAAAAAAGCAGTGGTAAACACCAATTAAATAATTCAAAAATACGGGTGGATGAGAGCCAATGAAATATAGAATAAAACAAAAAGGAGCAAGACTTACTACCTCGTGTTTAGGTAAAAGAAGAATTCGGTATTTTAAACAGCAAACGTATTTCTTTAATCTACGACAATTTTATTATATTAAATTGCTAAAGGATTTGAGAGTATCATACGCACATAGAAGTATTTTGTGACTTCACAGTTTAACAGAGATAAGTTTCCCTGCTCAAATATACATACTACTATATATGTATGTATGTGTTTTAGAATGTTTACGTACCTTTTCCATTATTATTTTACGCTTATGTTCCTCCTGCTGCAAAATCATTTCTCTTTCAGTGCAGATCTGAACACTTTCTCGAAGCGCGTTCTCTAATTCAGTGATCCTACTTTCTTTGGTACCGATTACATCCAATAAGTCGTTAAGTTCTTGTAAATCTTCTTTATCACAGTTTGCTTCGTTCTTCGATACTTTCTGCAGCTTTTCCTCCAACTCGCTTATAATAGCATTCTTTTCATCCACATCACTTTGAAGCTGACGAACGCCTTCTATATTAACATAATTATTCTCCAATTCTATTAGCATGTTGTTTTTCTCGCGTAATCGTGCTTCTAGTATTTCTATTTCGCTCTTGTTATCTTTCGTGATCTGTTCGTAAGTCTCTATTCTACTTTCCAAGTCGATTATATAATTAGAGTTTTTCGATAGTTCTTCTTTATACTTGCTTAGGTCACGTTCCAGGGTAGTCGAGGAACGAATCTCATCTTGATTTCCTTGGGAAATTACCTAAATATTTAGCAGAGGTTGGGAAAAAGACACAAATCAAATGAACGCACGAAAAGCAAATAGTATTATTTATCGTGTTGTTATCCCATTTTGGTTTGCGTTAATATTAAATATTCTTTTAGTTAATTATGCTAGGATATATATTATGTGTAAATAGGTATATATGAATTTTTGAAGAATGAGGCAATATTGTTTGTTTTGAGTAGTTGTTTTTGTATGTATGTATGTGGCGGAGTGGCGGAGGTTTTAGAAAAAGCTTTTCAAGAAGCCAGCAGGACCAGCCTTTTGACGGACACAGGTTATTAATACATACGTACGTGCCACCATTAGAGAGGAAAGCGAAAATGACAACAACAAGAAAGAAGTTTGTTAATATTTTCAGCTTTGAATTATGCGAACGCGGATATTGCATTACCTCTTCTTTTTTCTTTGCTCCTCTAATTGTGCTTGTACTTGCTGTTGGGACTTTAATTTCGCCTGTGCATTTTTCAGTGCTCTGAAACAAGAATTTTTATGAGTTATGGTAAACTTAAAAAATAAAATAAAATAAAATCCTATGATTGGTTTAATTAACCAAAATTAAAAAGGCAAAATCATCTAAAATTTAGTTACAATTATTTTAGGTGAGTAAAGTGGTAGACACAGGAAAAGCTTTATTCCTTCACCTTCAGTTCAAGAATTTTTGAACTAGAGAATGCCAGAAGAATCACAAAAAGACACACTAATTTAACCGATTAGACTTCTTTAATGTACATTTAATTTTGAACAATTTTGTATACCTACGTATACCTACGTCATTTTGAGTAATGCTGAAGGATTTCTATTTCAAAAATTAATACTATAAATGAATTGAAAATATTGATAATTTCTTTGAATGCAAGATATCTTAGAGTAAGTAAGACTATTTTATATTAAACTCATGCTTGTCATGTCTGAGTTCGACTTACTGTTGTAATTCCATTATAGTCTTCTCCTTTGCATTCTGTTCTTCTTGACTCATTTGCACTAATTGAAGAAGCCTCTCCATTTCACCTGTCAATCGCGATACCTCTTCTTGAGCTTTGTCGTAATTCTTTTCCGCTTCAGCTAGCTTCTTATTCAATTCACCAGCTGCAGCTGCACCACCTCCCATCTGAAAATTACGTAATTAGTCCAATATGTTATTCGATAGACCTCTTTACCTTTTGTAAGGAAGCTTCTAATTGGTCCATTTGTTCCTTTCGCTTCTTTAGTTGTTTATCTAACGCAGCTAATTCCCTTTCTTTCTCTTGCACTTCCCTGTGTTTCTTATCCACAGTCTTCTTCTGCTCTTCTAACTGTCTTCTATATTCATCTACCTGTCTCATTTGTTCTTCTACTTGTTTGCGTTGTGCAGATGCATCCTCTGAAGGCTTTTGCGGTAATCCTCCAGTTTGAAGTTTCTTCGTTGCTTCGTGCAGTTCCAGCTATAATATGTTTTTTATGTAATAAGTCTTATGACGAAAGAGTTCTATCAACTACCTACAGCACAGTTACTTAGAATGGCTGTAATTATCGTATGAAAAAGCGTAAATAAATATATTGCGTACACTATTCTTGCAAAATTTTGCCTTGTTGCAGAAAAGTACACTAAAATTGTGTTCTCGATGCAGGATTAAATACATAAATTCTTGTTATGCAAAAAGTCTGTTATTAGAAAGTAATTTAAATGTTCAAGGAACTGCGTCAGAAGAGTAGTGTGAGACAGATATGAAACTTACTTTAAAAGCAGTATACGTACTCTACACAAGACAATTTTTCAAATATCGGATTATATTTTAATTAGAAACAAAATTAGTGATTTTTTATATTTTCATTCTCGTAGATATCTAGTACGCATGCGTTGTATATTTTTAATCATTACATTTATTGTCGTACGAATATCAGGAATTAGAAGGTATATTAGTAGGAAACGAAAAGTTAAAATAAAATTAAAAACTACGAATAATTAAATTATTCATTATTAAATTAAATAAAATTACAACAAACTTACAATATAAATTAAACCATTCAAATACAAGATATCTCAAGAACTCGATAAAAATAAAACTTGTTGTTTTAAAAGTCTCTACGAAACTAACCTGATTCCTTTCTAGTTCTTGTACTAACATCTCCAACTGCGACTGAAGACGTTCTTTTTCAGTATTACTGTTCTTTAGATCACTTTGTGCTTTTTCCAGATCTTTCTTGATTTTAATAAATTCTTTATCATCTTGGACAGGAGGATGAATACCAGATGCTTTTTGATATTGAGCCATCTGTTGAAGTTGTTGTTGTAGCTGCTTCTCCATTACTTGTATTCGTTTCTGTAAATCTTGTGCTGTCTTCTCCGCTTGATCAGCTCTCTGCGTCTCGTTTTCTACAACCTTTCTCCACTGTTCTAGTTCACTATCACCTCGAGCACCAGTCTCTTGTAAGCGCTTTTCTGCTTTATCTGCTCTTTGCCTGTGATTATCCCTTTCTTTCTGAATATTGGTTAACTGCTGTTGTAACTTAGCGATTTCTCTATCTCTATTATCCAGAATTTCTTTTGTACCTCTTTCTACATCTTGTGTCATTCGTTTTTGTTCATTCTTTAGCCTGTTAACTTCAGTACGTTGGCGTTCCAGCTCTGCTTCACTCTGATTAAGTTCTTGCTGGAAATTCATTAGCATATCCTGAGACTTTTCTAGTTGGTTCACTAACTGATCTCTCTCCATTGTTAGCTGCTTTATATCCGCTTCGTACTTAATAATTTGTTTTTCTATCGAATCACCTTGCCTACCCTGTTTGTCTAACATGGCGGCCATTTTTTCCCTTTCTCTTGATGCTTGTGCCAGTTCCTGTTGAAGTTTTACAATCGTCTCTTGAGCCCTGTGATCCATGGTTCGTCTCTGATTGTCCATGCCACTCTTTACTTGTTGTACTTCAGCTCGTAAGACATCTCTTTCTTGTTCTAATGTCTTCCATTCTATTTTTTCTCTTTCTATTCTCTCATGCATTCGTGATAATTCATTGGCCATTCTTTCAAATTCTATCTTTGTCGCTTCGTTTGTTTCTAGCGCTTTGGCGAGATGTAATTGCGATTTTTCTAGTTCCTGAGCCAGTCTTCCGGCTTCTAGTTCAGTGGCATCTCTTGCTTGTATTGCTTTCTCTAGTTTCTCTTTAAGTTTTTCCATTTCTAAACGCTCCTCTGATCGCAGCTTATCGGCAGCTAACGTTTGCCGTCTATCAGCTTGAGCTAATTCTAAACGCAATTTTTCGTTGTCTTTCTCGAGTTTTTCGGTCTGTAGTTTCAGCTTTTCATAACGATCTCTCAATTTCTCACACTCAATTACAGCTCGCTCCAATTCATGGCGTTGCTTGTCTTGATTTCCTGACAACTTCGTTACTTCGGCTCTAGCTAGATCCAGTTGCATGCTGACTTCGTGCAACTTCGTTTCTAGTTGTTGGTTACTATTAACTGTTCTCTGCAGTTCATCTCTTAGTCTATCGTTTTCGGCGGTTCTTTCTTTCTCTTGTTCATATTGGAATTTACCTCTAACACTCTCTGCCAATGCTAGATCTTTTCTTGAACGATCTAGTTCTGTTAGTGTTTTGTCTAATCTTTCTCTCAACCTTTCGATTTCCGCTCGCAAGCGATCGTTTTCGTCTTTTGTACGATCATCTCTATCATATTTAGAGTATCTGCTGCTTCCGGTACTTTCTCTTAAAGCGTCATATTCACCGACAACTTTTCGGAATTCATTTTGTAACGAATCATGTTTATCTCTGGCTTTCTCTAGATCGACCTGTACTCTAGCTAATTCCTCTTGGGCTTTCTCATAACTACTTTGTGCTTTGCTGATTTGTGCGTGTGATCGTTCTACTTCATATTGTAGTCTTTCGTTGTCCGACTGAATCTTATCTTTTTCACTTTGAATGCGTCTCAATTCAATTTGAGCTTTTTCATACCTTTCGCGTACCATTTCTACGTCCAGGCCTAATCTATCGATATCTTCCTTAGATTTCTCTTCAATTTCTTTAGCTCTGCTCAGTTGCATACTTGCCCTATCATACATCTCTTGCACCCTTGCAACCTCATCTTGCAGTTTACGTTGATCTTCTCGTGCTTTTGTGGCTAATAATTGTTGCTTTTCTATTTCTAATTCGCACCGATCTTTCTCAGACTGTAGTGCATCTATTTTATTTTGAAGGCGATATACTTCACTTTGCGATCTGGAACAACATATTAAGATTACAGTTTTATGAATAATACATAATTATTATGGAACTATGATATAAGAAGTTAGAAATAATGATTTACCTATCGTATTTTTCTAAAACCTTTTCGAACTCCTTATTAACGCCTTCTCTATCATCGATGGCTTTCTGCGATGCGTATATTGCTTTTTCTAATTTTTCTTTTAGTATATCGATTTCGGATATCGCGTCGTCCCTTTCTATCTGTAATTTTTGTTGGTGCATGTGTGTCTTGTCCCATCTTTCTTTCATTAAGTCGAGTTCAGTTTCCAGGTCCGCCTTTTCGCGTTGTACCTTTGACAGTTGATTAAGTTGAACTTCTAATCGTTCTTTTAGTTTATCGATTTCTTCATGAACGGTGTCTTTTTCTTTTGCAGTCTTGTGATGGAAATCTACAAGGAAAGAAAAGCATTAGACACGATATAGTCTATTGAATTTATGTACTTTGAAATAAAACTGATGTCGTTTATGATTTACAATAATATAGGATATTATTGCAAATAATTTTTGAACTTTTGTAAGCTAAAATAGGACTTCTTTTAAATGTTATTATATATGACTGTGTGCCACTACTGTTATTTGAAGATTTTACATTATTTCAGTGTAGAATACTCAACAACTTTCCAAACTAGTTGTTATATGCTTCTTTGATATCTCTTTTACTGTTTTATTCTGTATTAAATAAAAACTAAACCCAATAGCGAATCATATAACAATATCCATTTCCCTTTTATTGACGGAGTTTTCTATGAAGTTTCGATATTGAATAAGGTTCTCGCTGATAAATTATAATTCGCGTTAGATAGCATGTTGCTTTGTACATTTCGCATGAAGTATCAATTTTATTTGTCGAACTTTCGAATGAAATATAGCTTGATTCCTAGGATTTCTTATTGCTATGAGCTCCTAAAAGATAAAAGAATCTCCTGGAAAGAAGAGAATGTGTGTAGGCTAATTTCATGTTTGCATACACTTCAGTTGTTATGCTCAACTTTTTTTCTGAAATATATTAAATTTACGGAAATAAAATTTGGCAGGATACAAGAAGCAATAGCATTTTATTATGACATAACAGGATTATACTGATCGGTTTTAGAAAGTGTGTTCTTGTAAACGGAAAGTATTATGAACGTTGTTGTAGAGGTTTCGCTAAGTTACAAAAGAGGGGTGACTATTCTCAGAAGCAAAGGCCGTTATCCTCCTATAATCTTTGCAATAGAGTACCTCCCCAACAATCACCTATTTTTTGAGTTAAAGGTAGATTGCCGTAGAAGTAAAGGAAGTGATATTTCTTCACAGATTTTAAGAATGTATTTTTTTAGAACTATATTATATTTAACAGGTTTTTTTACTGACTTTATTATATTATATTTTTTAAAGTATCCTTTTGTTCATAGTACTTGGGTAGTGAGGATTATTCAATTTAAACCAAAACACCCTGAATAAATCTTGAAAAAGTATCTCATTCTTGCGCATCAACTTTTATTCTTGGAAGGGTACCTCCTGAAACGAATATTACCATTGATAATATTACCTATGGAACTACCTCTCCGAAATTTCAAACAAGAGTCGAGTGGTACATATTTTTCAAGAAATTTGGGCTCTGATTATAACAGTAATTTGTTTTTATATAGTTTATATTCCATTCCAAACATTGGTAAATGAATATTATTGAAATGTGTTTGTTGTTGGATACTACAATTTACAATTTATAATATCTCAGATGGAACCTCAATTATCTGTCAAGCAAAATTTCAATAATGCTGAGTTGGTGAATAGAAATTGCTTAGTTACTGCAGTACTAGAAGTAATAGGACGTTCAGGAAGTGCTATTGATTATCTGTACTGAGATGATTTTGGATTTCGTCGGTGGTAGATGTTTAAAAAATTTCATTAAATGATTTCTAGTCTTTTGAAACTATGCCATAGTATGTATGTATGATCCCTGTATGTGTTATTATCACAGTCTTTTTATATATACTCCTTTCAAGAATAATCATAATCATTTTATAGCCTGGATAAATGGACATTTATATTAGGTTTCGTTAAGACGTTTTGAATTCATTAAACTACTAAATTAGGCTACTATACATGGAGAAAACGTTCTACAAAAATTTTAAATAATAATATAAATTAACAATAAAACATACCTGTGATTTTTCGTATTTGTCTCTAAGCCGATCTGCTTCTAGCTGGATAGTATCCTTTTCCTTCTGTATACGAGCAGATTGTCCTAGAGCCTTGTCCAATTGCGATTGGACATTCTCGAAATCGTACCCTTGCTTTTCTTTTTCTAGTTGTACCTACAATATATCATGAATATAGAATTAGTACAACTATTGAAGAATGCATATTTGGTTAAAAATTATTGGTGTTTTTTCTTGTTGAACCAAGTTCAGGTTATTATAGATAGATAATGATGATACATTGCTCAAAAATATTCAAATATGTGGAGAATTAATCATGATGAATTAATGATTAACCTTCTTGATAATCTTTTTTATATGAATTGTTTTTTGTTTTGTGAACTTCCTAAAGAAAAAGAAAAACCTTGTAGCTGTTGGCATTTTTTTTCTGCATGACTGAGATAATTAAATGAAATTAGAGTTTTAGAAAAATTATTAACAGATAAATATTAGTTTGACACAGGTGTACCTAAAATACCGATAGTATAATAAATAAAAAGAATAAAATATTAACATCTGATTATTTCAAATACATATAAACATATTTCTTAATCTATCTTCAGTTCATTAGATTGAACACAAAAACAAGAACTTATTTTCGAGACTGTAATGATATATGTAATAGCAAACGATTATAAAGAGAGAGATCTTTTAGAACTTATAAGTGATGATATGAAATAGTAAATGGACGACGACAATTCGAAGAAACTGTAACTCTGTCTACCAGATTTCTATAGAATATATCGTAAACTATGGAACAAAAGTGTTTGTTCCCCATTTGACCACTTTCGTTATACAAGTTGTTTATTCCTTCTTTATTCAGTTCATTTATTTCAGCAAATTATCCAGAAAGACTCATTATATGTGTTTATTTTGACATTAGAACGTGTTATTATCTTAGCTAGAAGTATATAAAGCAGCTTGTCTAGAAAGAAAAGCACTACTTCGATATAGATAGAAAACTTGATAGTTTAATGTGAAACAACAAAGATGATGTTGACCTGCGATCTTGTAGATTTAATGGTTTAGCCTACTTTCATTATAGTATTAGTATAAAAAGTAATTATAGTTATAAAAGTTTAGATCGTTACAATAGTTTTAACATCGACATTAGTTAAGACTGTGTATGATTGATTCAATGATGTTCTGTAGTAATAACAGAAAAATATTTATATATTAATAATCTGTCAAATTCTAGTAGCTGTAAATTGTGTGTTTGCCTATAATTGTAGAAAAATGAAGGAGAAAATGTATATGTTGCAGCCACATAACGTAATTAGTCGTTTCATGAATGACATATCAGGAAGTGCTGACACATTATGTAATGGAAGAAGTATTTCATTACTTGTCTAACAATTTTAGACATTACGTGAAATGCTGATTCATTGTGCACTCTTAGTGATAACTGTTATACAAAGAGACTGCTTCAATTTAGACAGTGTTCTATATGTCCAAAGTAACTACATACCTAAAATGGCTATCAACCATGAGGATGTAGTTTTTACTACATGTACTACTACTACGAGAACTAGGAGAACAAATAGTATCGAATTTGTTGGGCACTCAGAGTACTGTATTTGTTCTGTTATTCTTTTTTAACCACATATATGTACAACGAGGGTCTGGATTACTATTGCCTAGCGCAATATTTGTGTATTCTATGGTAATCTGTGTTGTTTCCACAGTAATGCGAGGATCTTGAGCAGAAAAATTACCGAAAATACCATCGACATAATCAGATTCTTCGACAGTATCCTGTAACACATTCTGCAGTTCTTCTTACGATTCTAATGTTTTCGCGTGTGATATAGGAATATTACTTGAAAAAAGTTCTATTTTGGGATCACATCCAAGAACAGCTTCATATGGCTAACACCCAATTGTTCAATTTTGCCACCGAACAAACTGCAGTCTTCCCGACCTTAGAGTTATTATCAGTCATCCACGCACATAACATATTTGTTATATCTTCAATTGGACGTTTCTATACTTCCTTGACTTTGAGAGTGAATAATTAAGCACTTCGACTAAATTTGTTTTAAAACTGATAATATGATTTACGAATTCCAGTCCATTATCACTTTGTAACATTTTCGGAGGCTCAATGAAAAGACAGATTCTCAACAATTCATTAGCAGCTTCTTCTGCCCTTTTTGTTTCCATTGGCCCTAAAAATTGAAATTTCGTCGAAAGGTCTCGATAGTGTAATATCCATTTATACTTTGTCAATAATCACTGGCGCTGCATCCTCGTGGTTGGTCCCCATTTTGAGATTTTGTAAGAATCGTGTATATACAGAATACTAACTGTCTATATTGAAACAGACTCTTTGTCTAACAGTTCACTAAGAGTCCACAATAATTCAGCATTTCATGTAATGTCTATAATTATCAGACAACTAATGAAATAATTTTGAATTACCTAACGTGTTAGCACTTCCTCATATGTTTAGATTGTTCATGCAATGACTAATTACGTTAGATGGCTGCGACGTAGATATACATACAAATGTTACAATTTCTCTGTGCAGATAATTTTAGCATATCATTGAAATCACAGCTATTAGCTTGTATGTACTAAATATACCTTCAATATTAAAATAGATAGAAAAATTATTTTGTGTATTTTAGTTATTCCTTAGTGACTATGTCTTGACGTGTTGAATTATTTGCTATACATTATTGGCCATGAAAGTGTGTGTAGCTGTCTCTGAGAAATTTCGTTGAAATAATTCCTAACCCTCATATTTTTCAGTTGAAACATTGGGCAATTTATGTTTGTATGTTTATTCTTAAATATAAATAAAGTTGTATACATACCCTGCGTATCTCTGCTATGGATTTGTCCAATTTTTCCTGTAATTTGTCCACTTCGGTCTGCGCCTTGTCCAGAGCGTTCTGTAATTTGTCTTGCTGCAATTGGGCCTTTCCCAAGGTCGCTTGTGATCGCTCTAGCTCTTCGCGCGCTTTCTCCAATTCCATGGCGGAACGGTCTTTGTCCGCGTGTAAACGGGCTGTATTCGCTTGTGCCCTTTCCAATTCCTCCCTGAGGCTGTTCTGTTCTTGATGGGAGTTTTCTAAGCGAGCCTTGAGGCGGTATACTTCCCCCTGCGACTTCTCTAGTTTTTCTTGCAATGTCGTCGCTTCTGCTTTAGCCCTTTCGTTATCAGCTTGGGTTACTCGTAGTTCTGCTTGGCAGCGTCTCAGATCAGCTGATGTTTTAGAATCCGACCTATCGTGGAAGTCGAATTCCTGTGATCTACTGATTGTTGTTCTATTAAAGGCCGATTGGGATCTCTCGAGCTCTTGTTTCAGTCGCTCGTTTTCCAGTTCTAATCTAGCTAATTTTTGTCTCGCCTGCTCCCAATCTGCGCCGCTTCTTCCTACTTCTATCGTGGCCTTATCTAGTTCTGCTTTGGATTTACCTAATTCTGACTGGGAACTCTCTAGTTTAGCCTCTAATCTATCTCTATCATTTTGCGCCCTTTCCAAACGAACGGTGAGTTTCTCCACCTCACTGTTCAAAGCGTGCAATTTCATCTTATATTCAGCTAATTCTCTCTCGTGTAGGTCACGCTCTTCGATTTTCTCTTGTTCGGCGCGGTCCCTTTGTTCTCTCAATTGCGTCATCTGTTTCTCTTTATCACCGATAGCCTCCTCTAATGATGATAGAGCCCCCTCCGAGGAACAATGGTGTGCTTGCATGGCGTTCAAACGTGCTCTAGCCATATCGACTTGATTATCTTTCTCTTTCAATAAGTCTTCTAGATTTTCTATCTGTTGAACGGCTTTGTTTCAATAGATGTTAACTAAGTGCATTTTCGTTTTTTACAAACACTGATAAGTCTTCACTACACTACTTTAAGAAGTTCACTGATAACTACATAGATATGTAATAAATAGATAACGTGAAATTAAAATATCAAATAAAATGATGATGTACAAGTAAAATAAAAACATCTATAATGTATTATAAAGATAGCATAGATAGTTCACGTTTAGCAGGCTCTCGTATTAACTGCTCTTAAAAGTATTGTTCCGAATTATAAAAAAAATAAACGGAAATATAAGACAAAGTAAAGATTACAAAATTTCCATGTACTTTGTTAAAAAGTTGCATAGATTTGTTAGAGTATGAACCATATATGTACATACTTTGATTTATCGTTATTAAATTAATTTTATTATTAATTTTGTTTTTATTTAGTAGATATTCTCTACACATCAAAAGACCTTGCGATTTTATATCAAAGTAACTGCATTTTTTTCAGTGTTTGCCGTGATGTCGATTTTACAGAATACTCTTGCATTATTCACTGTAAATGTACGAATAACAATGTAATTGGATGTGTATTTATTCAATATTATAAATATTGTCGATGAAAATTACTGTTACCAGTCACTGATCGCTAATTTTGGCATATTTATACCACACACATAGCGGGAGATATTTCGAGCGTTATTGGGGTTGCAATCGGTAGCTTGATGTTAGTATGAAAGGTTAATTAGTATGCAGTCGTGTTGTGTATAAATATGCCACGACCGGTGAGCACGCTTAGCTGTCCGATGCTGAATACAGCGTGTGCATTTTTTCTTATGATTTAAATGAAATGCAAAATTGCATGCGTATGCTGCTGGGATGTATGTACATCGAATTTACCATGTCTAGTTATCTCTGACAAACGCCAGTTCTGTGACCCAACGCTTGCATCAGTGATAGAGTTATAGTGTTTTTCATTTCAAGATAAAGTAAACCGTAAGAAAAGTATGTAAGTGTTTCTGCAAAATTCTGTCATCAATACACATTTTAAATAATTTGTGGCATTAGTTTATCAAGTACGTATATGTATTTGAATGCAAAATATATCTCTAATCGTTTATAAATTATGATTTTGACTCTATCTTTAAGAATGACCATGTATTGGGATAGTACTGTAAACATAGCGTCAACCTATTTTTTTTTGTTATAAAATAAATGTTCATCAAAACTGTGATTTGTTTCATTAGCTTTAAATAAATATTAACTAAGGAGCAAATTTGGAATATCTCTATCTGTCTCAGTCTCCCCAATATTTTGTTAAATTAATAATGTTGTAATACTACAATTATAAATGTAAAAGTTGGACACATTCATATAGTATTTGTGTAGAAGGTAACAAGAAATTTAGACCCATATGCTGTAATTGAGAAACAGTAAATTAGCATTTTGAGCGGTAATTGTACAGGAAGGTAACAAGAAATGTCAAAAATGTATATTTCCATTTAATATTTTCGATAAAAACAAAATTTCCACAAAAATTTAAACAGCGCCCTCTTGCACGCTCATTACTTATTAGACTGACTTGAATTTATAAGCACTAGATTAGGGGAGTAATAATTAATAATTCCAACGAGACTAAGTTTGCAAAATTTGGCTCAACAGAACTGGAGTTGTAACCGTTTCTTCAAACCAAAGTTTCCCCTCCTCCTCTCAACTTAATCGACAAAATACAAAAAATTGGTCCGATGTAAAATAGGCGAAATTTTTAGAAGATTCCGATTTTGATGTTTATGATAGAACCTCAAGTTGGTAAATTTTGTATAAAATGATAATTTAAATTTTTGGCGTACAGTTATGCCATCTAGCGGTCATTCTGCACTTCACAATAGTTTCCAGATGTTTCTCAGGGTCACATTAGAAAGTGATATTTTTTCCCTAAGCTGTACTATAAACCGTTTCCTACTTCTCCAAGTCCAAGTTTGAAAGTCTGAACTTTACGTAGCAGTTATTGTTATAAAAATGTAAAAATGATTTTAGCGTAGACAAATTATTTATAATTTTTAATTTTTGTGTTACCATAGTTACTTGTTACATGTACAAAAAATTCGCTTTCAATTATCAAATTGAGAAATTTTGTCTGTTGTGTAGAACGGTTTCCATGGATAGCTTGACGTTCTTTTTATATCTTTTTATGAGTATTTGTTTCAAAATAATTAATAGATGATGTAATTACTTTTGTGCAATTAAATTTTGTGTAGGTATTAGCCATTAGTAAATTAACAAACGTAAAAAAAATTAAGGGGCTATGAGTAACCTCATTGCTATAGCACGGCGGATGAAATTAAAAAGATATTTCAAATAACGACGTGGTACAGAATGAAAAATATTCGTAATTAGTGAAATTTATCTTAACATTTAGAAGAATTATAGATGCAAATTAAAAGGCGGAGCAAGCAAAATACAAGGCAAGGTAAAAACTGAAAAGCTAAGCATTCTGAAGTTTACAAACATCAGTAAAATACTCCATGGGATTATTTTCAATAAATGCCTGAATTTTGGGTCAACATTTATTTTTCGCCTCGTTATTAAATTTGTACATTTTATATACTATATGTAATACTGCAATTATTGTTTGTGTAATTAAACCACGCGAGAATTAATTATACGAAATTCCAAGTTTGTTGTATTTTAAAACTGTTGAATCAATGCAGTATTTGTTTTCGTTATTTTATTATGAACCAAAATACGGTTCTGCTTGTTTAATATAAATCGTTA
This sequence comes from Holotrichia oblita, assembly GCA_023690525.1. Taxonomy (NCBI): domain Eukaryota; kingdom Metazoa; phylum Arthropoda; class Insecta; order Coleoptera; family Scarabaeidae; genus Holotrichia; species Holotrichia oblita. Next base: position 157,685,654 of record CM043016.1, read on the forward strand.
TCATGAACATCGCGAGAATTCTGTCAAATACATGGTTGTATTTAATTTTTCGATTGTGTACAGACAGAAGCTGAATAACGTGTTGCTGCTATTGTATCGGATTTATGTTCTATTTACATACGTATTTATATAAACACGACATAAGTTATAAATGTGAGCCTACTTTGACGAAATTCGTTTTGGTTTCAAAAATTTGGATCATTAAGGTGACGTTACACAGTTGTGCGGGAAGTTTAAATTTTCCTCATTCTTAGAGTACCGTAGATTTCTAAACGTGCAAGAATATCGAAATTATTATAATTTCTATAAAACTATAACTGCATTAGGCAGTTGCTGATTAACAAAAGAAAATTGGAAGACCTGTAATAAAAAAATTAGTAAAAATTACTTGACTTTTTTAACGATATCTCTTAATCATAACCTAGATATATACATGTAGTTCCATAAAAAAGACAAAGTAGCTAGAAATATAGTGTAATTAAAAAATGTATGGTATTTTTTTAGTAAAAGCTCAATAATATGATGCCGAAGGCAAATGTACATGCATGAAGTTCAGCGATTGTGCAATAGATGACGCTCATTAAATGTCAATAGGTTTGTTCCTTTTAGACGTTTACAACACGTCGCATGCAGTGATATTCGAAACTCGCTCTTACGACAATGCAAATGGAATGGGGTATTTTTATGGCGCATGATAGTGCCTTTCACTATATAAAGCAGGAGACCAAATCGAACAAAGCTAATAAAATTTTCAATTGCCATAACAAAATTTAAAACCTTATGAGAAATTATTAATTATTTTCTAAATATTTTAAATTTCTAAATATTGAGGTTTACTATTAATCTAAGGTCTATATACGTATTTTTTTGAAAAAAAATTTGTTTTATGTCAAATTGAAATTATTTTTACCAAATTAACTATACTTGCAATTTAAACAGTTTAACAAATTAGAGGGAACAAAAAAGTATTTTTGTTATTAAATTATATTTTAAATATGTTTCACCAGTATGCAACAGATTACTACAGAAAGTAATGATACTTAAAAACCTAAGATGTTAAATAAAAATACCTTAATTTTTACATAAAAGGCTAGTTATGGGTAAGAAATAACACAGCTTGCTTTTTTATTAACTATTTCTGGAAATATAAAAGTCTGATAAAATGTTTCTAATTTAGGAACTACTTATTTCATTATTGATATTTATAATAATAAATTGAATTGTTTGTTCTACAAACGTTTTATTGATATGTAAACTGGTACAGGTAGATACCTTTTTTTAATTTGAATTAATCCATTATTAGCTATAAGAACTAGAAAAAGCTAAATATATTAGACCGAAATTTCAAAAAATTTATATATAGGACTGAATACCATATTTTACTTTTTGCCCGTCGTTTCTGCATTTTCAAAAGTCTAGGGTTTTTATAAAGAATACATTGGCGAAATGATGTGTATTTCTTGCTCTTCTACCCATTCTGCAAATGCTGAAAAAATTACTCTACACTACTCTATGCATGTACCTAATTCTTATGCTAGCAAAACCTTTAGTAAATCGATAAGCTATCCCAGAATAAAATATTTATATACGTATATAATACCGCTATATACACAAACCTGGAATTACTACTGTATATACGGTATATTTATTTACACTAATAACAATAATAGTTAAAAATGCTAACAAATAAATCTCTTGCGAATTCTTGCAGAACTAGAAAAACCAACTAGCGAACAGTAGAAACACAATTAGATACAATACGGATGCACAATTACATCAGATGTAGTTGTGGAGTAAGTAAACTTTCGAAAAAGTGAAAACGAATATGTCATTTTTACCCCAACGTATTCATTGCTCGCTCGAGAATACCCTTTCTTAATCCAATACAACTGACAAAGATAAACCGATAGTCTGATTATTCAGGTAAATCCAAATACATAGCAAATAAACCTATAGTACGGAATTAAAACAAGGTCATTAAATTTAAAGGGAAATTTGTGATGCGTATAGAAATTAGTACTAGAGCCATCTATGTTTCACTTGCAACATGAAATATAGTTTGAACGATATGATGAAAATTTAGGTGCGGAAACGTCCCCTTAAAGTATCTTGCTAGTTAAATGCGAAACACGTCTGATATTGAAAGTTTACACGTCAGTCAAATTAATGTCAGCTACATACTATATTTGAATGGATATTGCATATAAACAGAAGAGAGACTTTTGCGCAGCCATGATTCCCATTTAGTTTAGTATAGGTATGTATGAACTGGAATTTATAATTTTTATATCAATATTTCTAAGTGAGTTTACATTTTGAAAAAGCTAGCAGAATCCACAGCGGATGAAGTTTTAATATGATAATTACATGCACTACCTCTAACAGTAAAAAAAAAACTATATTAAATAGATATAATTTAGAAAAAATTAAATACATTTTCTTTCTTACAAAATAATTTATTATGATTTCTTGCATGTTGTGGCGTTCAAAAGCAATCTTCAGAAGAAATGGTTAAAAGAATCAAAATAATCTGTATGCTTCAAAAACAATAAAAAGTATTTGCAGGTATGGTTACTCAAAAATATCATACGAGTTTTAATATTATAGTAGTTGAGTCACTCGACGTGGACACTCCATACTGGGACTTAACATTATCAATGCTGGCGCTACCATCGTTGCCAAAACGGCGTCAAAAGGAGGTATACTTGTGAAATTTGCTTATAGCGTTTTGTCGTAATAAGTTGTTTTGTAGTCCATTCGCGAGTTTATTTTATGTTGATTTTAATTTCATCATCAGAAAACAGCCTATTTTTATGTTTTATTTCATCTGCGTACTCAAACATGAAGGAATACTCTACTGATAGTGGACTTATATTGGTTATTTATCTATATATTTTTGTTATAGATGATTATTCAGATGGATAAGCAAAGTTAAATCTAATATAAACTACTTCGTTTACGTTTGTCACATAAAAAAAGGTAGGGATAAGCTTTTACCATTCCAAAGAAACAAGTAAATTAGGAATTCTGGAGAAAGTGGACAAGAAAAAAGCATGGAAATTCAAATTGGTGAAAACCAACAACATCATTTATGTCTGTTTGTTTTTTGTATTTCAACAAAAGCGATTACATATTATCATGTAAAAACGTAGTGCCTTTATAGAGTTATATGCTATAGTTAATAGTTGACGAATAATCATAATGTTGCTATTTTTTGAATCATAATCTTTTAGATACAGCGACAAAATTGCTAAGATTGAAGCAGAATGCTGTCCCTTATCAAAATTGACTAATAACCTGCATCGACATAGAAAACTTATAGAACTCAGAGTCACAAGAACAGATGGATCATGTCAAGAAAACAATCTTTGATTGTTGTTAATTTATTTATGAGTGAGTTACTAGTGAGTTTCTCAGATTGCTAATATTTCCAAAATATCTGCAGAATCAGAATCCGCATCATCGACCTCGCGAAAAGGTGCTTTTTACATTCAAAAATACATACAAGATTGTCACAAGTTCTAACTGTAAATATTGAGAAAAAATCAAATTAAGCTATAAATTTTATTTTCAGATTGTCGTTATAAGTGGTGTTCCTGTAAAAAAATAAAATGACTTGCATTGGATCTTGTCGTTGTATGAGTCAAAAGTGTTATTCAAATGTCTCTTCGAAAATAAATACTCCTCTTATTCTTGAAGAACACATAAATATTGAAGAAGAAAACGGCGAGGACTTGGAATAATGACATAAAGGCAAAGTTGTGCCAGTGGACACGCTGTAAATCAGGTAAACTGTTTTTAACCTGGTTCTGAAAACAACTTATGCAGCGAGTCCACGTCGAGTGGGTGTATTAGAATCGGCATAGAATATCTACTCTTGGATATGACTATAAGCTGTATGCTAAATACATATGTATAATATATGTCCAAAGTTAGTGCGGCACTGTAGCTAACTTCGTTATCAGCTGAACTACAAACTGGGTTCAATCAACGAAGATGCAATATTTTTCCGTTGATCAACAATATGTAATTAGAAAAACAATACAACGTAGTATTCTGTAATTATTTCAAACAATAACACTATTTTAAAAAGGATATTTTGTTCAGAGTCCTTCACGCAGAGATGAGTCGATATGAAAATGTGCAGTTATTGCAACTACTTTTCAGAAAATTTGTGGCCAATAGTTTTCTGAAAATCTTTGTTATTTTAAATGGAATGTCGTGATTTTTAAAATGTATCTTTATGTACATTTTATAATGTAACTTTATATAAGCCATCATGAGGCTATTACCTTTGTTGTTTCGAATATTCGGCAGATGCAGCCTTCTACAAAAAGAAATATTTTGCAAAATGTAAGCGGTTCAGGCTAAAATTTTTATAAGACTAACAGCTTTCCAAATCTGTAGAAACGCTGAAACCAATTTATACACGGTAGTCGGAAAATCGCGTCTTATTTCGTTATCTCAAAATTCCGAAAGCTTAATTTTCTCAAATAGTAGCCCTCCTTTTTCTCTGTATCCGTGTATTCTACGCTAAAATTTAAAGGGACTTCATGATTATATCCCTATATTTAAAATTAGCGGCAAAATTCAATGCCATTTTCTCAAATTGTGTATAAATTAGTTTGAACGTTTTCATAGATTTAGAAGGCTGCAGGACTTATACGTCCAAATCTGAAAAATGTTTGGACTGAGCTGCTTGAATTTAAAAAAATATGTTTTTTTTTGGGAAGGACTTTATCTGCCAAATATTTGAAGAACTCAAATAATTTTAAAATAGCGCATTTCAAGCATACGGTGTCAATATAAAGTGATATTGCACTTTCGGCTACATTCTAAAAACTAAGTCAACATTTTGATATTCCATTTAAAATAGAGAAGTTTGGATATATTTCTAGCATAACGCGTTGCAAAAACCTGAAAATATTTTATCTGAACCAGGCTTTTCAGAAAAGTTAAGCAAATAATGTGTGAGAAAAGTGGTCGCAATAGTTTGCCATATATGTACACATTGACTCAGCTGGTCGTGAAAGATCTTGTATATTGTTTAGAATATCGGAAGGGTTAATTATTCTAAACAAAAAAATATAATAAAAATAGGACGGGAATTTTTGTTATAAAAAAGGAATAACCATGGAAAAAAAAGAGGTGTATTACCGAAAAATTCCAGTTTACAACAAGAAAGTAAATTAAATTGTTATTTTGGCTATAATGAAAGTTAAACGTTTTCATTTCAGAAGAATCATTTCTTCCAAAATATTAGAAAATATACCAAGTATTCTATAAAAAAGTTATTTTTGCACATGATTAGACAATGGAACTGTCAATTGTTTTTCTAGTTACATATTCTTAAACGGTAGAAAAAAGAAACAGAAATTTTGCAGCTCCACTAATAACAAGAGTTACCGTTAAATGTTAAATGTCTTCATTTGCAATCAGCTTTATAATTACAGTGCTACTATGATTTTTTTAGTTTAACAAAACATTCAGTTTTATAATGTTGAAATTCTCTTGTAAGTATAGTCATATAACAAATGCTTAGAACTCAATTTTAATGCAAAGAGTAATCATTGACGCTAGCCTTTAAAATACTTGTGATTAGTTACTTAGATTGCCATATTATGGACTGCATGCAAACTAATCACCACTGTTTATCTAATAGTAGGTTTGCTTAAGCGTAATTCATTTTCGCCAGAAACCCATTTTCAAATTACGAGATTTAGAAACTATCGCGGAGATTCAACAAATGTGTCAGTGCGGATTCGATTGAAACATGATTTCTCGCTGGAAATATATAAAGAATATGTATTATATTTTTACAGTAATATTTTAATATTAACTGCGTTAAAATACAAAACTTTTTCACAGCTTTGAAAAAACTTTTTTTGATACCAGTTTTGTATGTTTAGTAAAAATGCCTTGAAAGTGTACCTCCGAAATATGTGTGTCATATATAGAAACATACTGAACTAATTATGTGCAAATCGATAAAGTAGAACAACAGTGTTTGGATTAGGGATCATATAAACTAGTGATCTTAGTCCAGTTGGCTCCATATAGTGACATGTATGTATATATGTTTTTCGTCGGTGAATTTTTCAACGAAGTTAGCTTAATGCTTTGGCAGTGTAATGATCGAGTGCGTCGTCGGCGTCGGTTATTCGATCCAAGAAAATAGAGCTGACCTATTCGGTTAAATTTAGTTACAATTTAGCACATGACCAAGTCTAGATTATTTGTAATATTAAATAATTATATTACATATATTACAGAAAAACATCATTGTGAATATGTATACTATGAATAATGTAATAAAGAATAAAATAAAAGGCAGAAAGATCACATAGTTCTGTCAACCACAGGTTTTTTTTCTTGAATTAATTACGGTTGGTAATTTAACGAGTAATTTTAATGAATTTTCGGGCATACTGTAGCTCTTTTTACTAAAAATAAACCGTTAGTACAAATTATACAGTCATATCAAAATATAATAGGAGAAGCTGTTGCATATTTTTCTCTGTTAATTGCCTTCGTTATTTTTTCAAGAGGTTATTGCAATTTCATATTATCACCTTTTCCACACTTTTAGCGGTAAGTACATACTTTGTCGGAGTTCTCTCGGGAATTTATTAATTTCTTATTTACAATCGATTTATATTTCCCGTTTGTAAAACACTTTCTATGCTTACATTACTTCAAGCATATTAATAATTTCCTAATGTTGCCACTGCAATGTTCAATGCAATTAAAAGAATTAATTGTTCCTGAATCAGTTTCCTAATTATTCTGAAATATCTGTACAGAATTTTCTTTCAAACTGTATTAGGATAATTTAGATTCAACACTCCTTTTGTAATCAACACGTGAGGTTATACATAATTTAACGCTTGTTGAATGCCATCAACCGGTATCAAATGCAAGTAATTCTGATTAGATTTTACTAATAGTTTGCTAACACGTGTCTTGTTTTTATAGTATATTTCTACTAATCTACACCAATGTTGACAAAAAACATAAAAATTAACGTATATATTGGAAAACATATTTTGGTTGTCTCAACAAAATTTTCTAAAAGCTGAAGTTTGAAAGTACATAATTAATTTGGCGGGTGTTAAACACTATGATGCTTTATCGGCGAAGGGGGTGGTTGGTATAATTTAGTATAATTATCAGACACATGGATGGTGTTAAGTTTTACTAAAATATGGTCAAGTAGCGGGTGCTGATCTGCATCCTTCAATTTATGTTTAAATTGATCGATTTCAAAAGTATTTTCGGAATTAGAATTCCTTTTTTAAAAAATATGGATATTTTTACAGTAATATATTGTTTATTTATTTAGATAGATATTTTCAAGCTGTGGAAATTAAAACCGACAAGAAAAAATCATAGGGTTTCCTTTAGATAGAATTTGCTCTTAATTTGGACTGGAAATGAAATGAACAAATAAGGTAATTGGTTTCTGTAGTAGGTGGAGTTAATTATAGTAAATGCACGTCTTCATTCTAGAGCATATACATGTAATACTGGATTTAAACAAATTCCAAAATTGGAGGAAAATACTAGTATATTAATTCTTTCTGAAACAATTCATAACATACAAACTTTCAAAGGATTGAAATGGTTACTGTTTAGGTTAGAATCATATTAAGTACCTTCTCTGTGTAAGTGTAAATACTTATATAACTTTCTGCAAGTATTATATGTATGTACAGTGTGTTTCACTTTTCATCGGGACACCTAAATAACTTTTTTATTTTGAAAGCAATCAATATAAAATTTTTATCAGTTATGTAGGCCACGACAATGCATCTTTTCATATGAATAGAGTTTTTATAAAGTCAAAATCTAGCCAACTACGATTAAAATAAAAAGTAGCGTTTCAAGTCGGGTCATAGTAGCGATTAAGATAGAGCAAAAAAGTATTAAGAAAAGTTATTACAAATCACTCAAGAACTCCAAATACCAAATTTCTCTGAAAAATTTGTAATTTTACATTTTTCTCCATTTTTATGCCATCAGCAGATGATAATTTGTTATTGCAATAATAAGAGTGCCATGAAACAAGAAAACGATTCGCAAATTTTATTCAGTATTAAAGAACAAAATATAGCAACAATTTAACGAACAATATTTTAAATAGGATCTTTTTCAACTAGATCACATTGAAGACGGATACATTTTTCCAATCGTCTTTTGTGATTCAGTACAACTCGTCGTAGTATTTCTGGGGAAATTTCTCGGCAGGCTTGTCGGATTCTCTGACACAGTTCCTGTATGTTTTGAGGTCTTGATGCATACACAACATTTTTAATAGTTCCCCAAAGGAAAAAGTCAAGTGGTGTAATGTCAGGCGATCTAGGAGCCCACACTATTAACGGGCTATTACGACCTATCCATCTTAACGGAAAGTTCTCGTCTAACCATGCTCGCACTATTCTTGGGTTATGAACCGGGGATCCATCTAACTGGAAGTACAAATCTCGCCTCTCATCCAGTGGTAAATCATCAAGCACATCCATTAATTCAGTATTTAAAAAATGTAAAAACCTTTCTGCATTTAGCGTGTCAAAAAAGAAAAACGGGCCAATGATTCGTGCATTTAAAATTCCGCACCACACATTAATTTTCTGTGAATATTGTCTTTTACAGTTGATGACCCAGTTTGGGTTTTCTGTTGCCCAGTATCTACAGTTCTGGGACGAAACTACACCGTTAGTAGTAAATGTAGCTTCATCACTAAACATATTTTTTTTCAAAAATTCTCATTTAGATAATTAATTAATTAATTATCTAAATAGACATTAATTAATTAATTAAATATTTTGGCTTATACGGTTTCAATTTGTGACGACGGAGACATCTCCAAATTTTAGAGTAAGAGATATTTAAATTTCTAGCCATATCTCGTAAACTCGTGTGAGGATTATTACGATACGCTGCTAATATTACTGCATCTAAATGGTGTTCTCGATTGTTCAATCCTCGTGGACGTGGTTTAGTAACATTTCCAGTAGTGTTGAAAATATTATTCAAGTATGCAACAGTTCGATGACGGATGGGTGGACGTTCAGGGTGCCTCGCGTTAAACTCTCTAGCCGCCTCTCGGGTAGAACGTATTACATTGTCACCAACAATTCGAATAATTTCTACTTTTTCAGCAATACTTAAATGTCTATCGGCCATTGCTTAGCAAAGTTCGATAGTTGCAACTGGAGTAAACTGTTTAGTGAATTGACGTTTGATGTTTGACGTTTGAACTGATGAATCGTTTTCTTGTTTCATGGCACTCTTATTATTGCAATAACAAATTATCATCTGCTGATGGCATAAAAATGGAGAAAAATGTAAAATTACAAATTTTTCAGAGAAATTTGGTATTTGGAGTTCTTGAGTGATTTGTAATAACTTTTCTTAATACTTTTTTGCTCTATCTTAATCGCTACTATGACCGACTTGAAACGCTACTTTTTATTTTAATCGTAGTTGGCTAGATTTTGACTTTATAAAAACTCTATTCATATGAAAAGATGCATTGTCGTGGCCTACATAACTGATAAAAATTTTATATTGATTGCTTTCAAAATAAAAAAGTTATTTAGGTGTCCCCATGAAAAATACCTTATTTCAAAAAATAAACCCAACAGACAGTCTAAATTTCACAACGGCTAACGTATATGTAGGTAGTATTATGACTGGAACATAGTAGGCCTAATCTCCAAATATCCTGTTCCGTCAACGTCTGGTTACACTTCTACGTCATTTTCACGGGTTGTTTATGTTTATTGGATATTGTTTCCCACCTCGGCTTACTGCTTTAGGAGATTTTTCTCAAGGCTCTTATACCTCTTTCCTCCATTTCATTTCTTTTATTCCGATGATTATTATACCCTTGCGGGGATATTTTGTAGTACTATCTGAGTTTTGAGAAACATATGTATTTGATGTGGCCCTACAGTACTTATTATTTATTTATCTATTCGATTAAATATAATATAGGAGCAGTTATCGTACAAAGCAGATTAAAACTTGGAGTATTTATCCGGACTGTATAAAAATATGTTTTACTTGTAGCAGCATCTACAGTCATGTTTGTTAAAATAGGAGCGTGTTGCATTAGAATGTTATAGTCGAATTGTTATGATGCAAAATACTATGAACCAATGAAGCTAAAATTATTTTATTTGTCATTTCTAGTGCTCAACAACATGTTAGGAGACCTCCACTGCCAGAGTTTAATCTGGCAGTGGATTGTTTTTATGGACATGATGTTGGTCCATTGCATAAAATTGACGTTTTGGATGCTGACAGCTACGTTGCTAGCAAATACACTTTTTGCAAGGCTAAAAAGTGGCTTATGGATAATAATCTAACTGTATTGGTCTGCTTTGCACAATCAACAGATCTAATTCCTATTTCCAACATTTATAAGCAGATGTAAAAATGTTGTTTCAGCAGCTAAAACATAAACTGCTGTTTCAACAGCTAAAACATAACATATAAAGCAGGTGTGGGAAGTGTATCGAGAGGCACGGAAATCATTTCAATTAATTGCTGTTAAGTAGTGGAGACTAAGCGCCGAAGTTGTAAAGTTATTATTCAAAATAAAGACCAGACAACAAAATATTCGTGTTAGTTGAAGGAATATTGAACTAAAAATTTTTTCTTCCAGCATGTAAATTGCTGTTGAAGATAAACATTTATTTATGACTGATATTGTACTCGCTTCGGCGTAATGATTTTCTGCACTATTTGAGAAAAATAATGGTTTTGTACAGCGATGCGTAAAACTAGTCGTACAGTTTCAATATATGATATGTGTAGATTTTCGAATAGAATATTAATATTAAATACATATTTAAGTTCCTTTGAATCTTCAGCACTTCATGGTATTTCCGCATATTAAACAATTTTAATTTACTAATTTGTTTAAGAACTATAAGGTGTAGGCCAATATCGTGAATGATAGCTTTCATAAGCATAGCCTCAGCAAATTTATTAAATACCAACTTAATTCTTTTTTGTTCCGGTACTTGCTTTGCACGTTAGATAAAGATAAAGGATATTTCTTTACTTCATTAGTAATCAACAGCATTTTCTTTATAGTTTTTTTTTTTGGTTAAGTGGCCGGAGCTTCATCTAAACACGAAATGTTCTTTCTCAACAAAGTCCTGCTCATCTTCAAGTGTCGTTTAACATCATGATCAACGTGTTATGATATGTGAGGGCTTATGTTATCCATGCTTTTGGTTATCAATTCACATAAAATGTTGTGTATTTCTTACTCCTACTACTGTAATAATTGGGTATGGTTCGCTTGTTTACTGTCATTAACAAATGAATTGGACTTCATTACTACCATTTTGTTACAAAAGTAAAATTGTCAACATATTAAAATTAATAATTGCAGGTATTTCAACAATTCTGCTATACATACAGAGAAATTGGGCATGATAATTTTTAGTAGATACTATTTTTTTAAATATTTTTGCGGTGCGCTGTGGTTGTTAAGTGTGATTGTTAAATTATGCTATAAAGCAACTTTCACATATGTCATATCAGCAGCAAAAATACTGTGATATATGTATATACATACATATATCCTAGTATAAAATTTTGTTCCGGAAAAATTGTTTTAACGAAAGTCTTTACTACCTCACTGCACTAGTAAATTAATTTCGAGCATGCACTATGGTGCACTACTGACATACAAAGTTTCACATTTTTCTGAATTTTGAAAATTTCAAAACTCGCTAGTAGCTTTCTTGATTCTCTGGTTTAAAAGACTAAATTATTTCTTTTACTACTAACAAAAGAACGTTATAAATTTTTGATATACACATTTGACCTTTGGTATGACAACAATTTGCTTATCTCCAGAATTATTTTTCCTTTCTACGATTATGCGCCACGTATCAAATCATATCCTCAATAGAAACAAATGAGGTACATTTTCAAACCAGAAGAAATGGTAAAAATTTTAGGAAACTTACTAGATTTAATCTAACAAAAGAAACACAGAAATGGAGATTTTATCTGATTTTGTTATTATATATTGTTTAGGAAAATGTTACGGTAGTAACAAGCACCTTTTTGTGTTTACTTTCGTTTCTTTCCTTTAATAATACATTTCCAGTTATAACATCTTATCTCTAGTAGGTAGAATCCAGTTAATGCATTGACATCAATTTAAAAAAATCGGTTTACGGAAAGCTTATGAAATGTATGTATTTATATATCTAGTACATCGAAGTTTACGAAACAATGGAAATCTTATTCTTTTCTAAATATGAATTATAGAATTTGCAAAATATATTAAATTAATTATGTAAGAAATAGAAATAAAACAGAACTATTTGCAGATATCGAAATGGAATATTCATAAAGAGGTTTAAAAAACATGGTTATTCAAATCGGATATAAGTTTAGTATATGAATGGTGTGCCATTTGCCATCAGTGCACGTTTGAAGTTTGCGGTTTTATGATTTTGTGTTACTTGAGCGCAGTGTAAATTCATCATGGTATATATATGTACCACTATGTAAGAAGATTATTCACACCCCAGCTTTATTCATATAATATAAAGAATAAATGTGAAACACAGTCAAGTAAAAATGAAACAAAGTAGATATTGATTTCCTCGCAATAAACCTTAATAAAACAGCAACTATTCATTTAGCTACAACGAATGTGTTTACAAAAATAAACAGACAAGAGTTCTCTTTAATACTGTCAACGCAACATAAATATTCACACCCTTACATAAAGTCGCCTTGTAGTAGTATTAAACTATCTCGTTTGTAAGGTTTTAATATTATAAGAATAACTCAGTCGTCGTAAAACCATTACCGCATGAGAATGACAAAAACGAAAGAGTTGATTTAAGAAAGAACATTGTGGAATTAGATGAGAAAGGTTTTGGGTACCAAAAAATTAGTCAAAACTTTGCTGTGAACCAAAATACTGTGGCAAGTATTGTGCAAAAATTAAAAAAAAAACACAATTGAAAATATAAGTGGTAGAGAACGAAAGAAAAAACTACAGCAAGATTAGACTCAATGATAATTACAGAAGTGCAAAAAAATCGGCGAATATCTGCTCCAAAAATAGCAGCTGGCGTAAATACCTCATTTGGAGTTGAAATTTCAAGCCAAACCGTCCGCTGACGTATAAAAGACATTGGATTTAAGGGAAGTATTGCGCTCAGAAAGCCTTGTATATCACAAAAGAACAAAAAAAGAAGACTTCAGTGGGCGCGAGAAAAAGCAACGTAGACCATAGAACAGTGGAAGCAGATAAGTTGGTCTGATGAAAGTAAAATTATGTTATTCGGTTCTAATGGAGTCATAAGGACTTGGAGAAAACCAGGTAACAATATAAGGCGGAATGTTTGCGCCCTACAGTAAAATATGGTAGGGGTAAGTTTCACCCCAAATTAAAATGAAGAATTTAGTCCATTAATGTTCTAATTAATAAGTTTTGCATTTATGAAAATGTAGGAAAACTGTTGATATGGGGCTGTATGTCATGGAATGGAGTTGGAAAATTAAGTTTCATTGACGGCATAATGAATAAAGAAATGTATAAAAATATACCACAAACCAACCTCGTCGTTAGTGCTCGCCGATTCGTATACGTTTCAGCAGGACGGAGATTCGAAGCACACGGCCAAATTGATCACCAACTGGTTTCAAGAAAATGATATACGAGTTCTGGATTGGCCGGCTCAGTCGCCGGACCTTAATTCGATTGAGCACTTGTGGTCTCATTTGAAAAAGGAAGTTGCTAAGCAGAAACCGAGTAATAATTCAAATTTGAAAGAAATTATTAATAAAGAATGGCGTAAAATTTTACTTAAATATACCAGAAACTTAGTGGAGTCAATGCCCCGGAGATGCCAGGCTGTCATAGCGGCAAAAGGCGGTCACACCAGATATTAAACTGGGGTGTGAATATTTATGTTGGGTTTAAAATACTATAAATCTGAACTACTTTGTTTCTATTATTATCAATACTTATCTTTAGGAAAATGAATTGTTAGTTTCTTGTTAGGCTATATTACAAAAAAATAAAGATATATTTTTTATTTTTACTTGACTTTATTCAAATTTTCTTTTTCTTAAAATTGCGAGCAGAAAGCTAGGGTGTGAATAATTTTGTTACATAGTGCACAGATCCATATATACTTTAAGCAACGTATACATTCCATAAAGGCTTATATTGAAAACAATCGGTGTGTTATGTACGTGAACAAAACTTCAACCACAACTTTTTGGACGCAATGATGTGTTAAGTACTCGTGATCTATCGGAAAGGTTTGAAATACGTTATAATAGTCTTTGAGATAATAATATTTTTCGTGCAATTAATCGTGCACATGAAGTAGCAAACACATCATATGCCATTTGCACCAGTTAACTCTAATTTTTTTAAACAACTTTATGCGTCGCTAAAATTATCGTATCTGGACTAGAGAAAATCCTCATGCAAGCCACTGCTTGTGTGCACTGGATGATGTTAAATGACTTCTTTTTGTTGTTTTTCTCCTTTTTATTGTTCATCTATCACCTTAATCTCTTTATGATCATATGATCTATTGAAAATGGTTTTTTCAAATCACAACGAGAGTATGTGAATACTATTTGTATATTTCTGTTTTATTGTGCATTAGAAAAGTTATGGTAGATACAAATATTTTCTAGAAAATTTATTTGTCTAAAAAGTGTTGCGAAATCAATCTCGACTTATGCTAACTTTAGCAAGATGAAAGTTAATTTTAAAGTTAATTTAAAACGTAAATAAGATGATCGTAGAGATAGTGGGGTTACGATCATCTTATTTACGTATAGTTAACGTTGTGACAGCCGTTACTTCCCCTCTAACAGTTATATTTTAAAATTGAACACTTTCTACGTTGTAACAAATTTGTCTTTTATGCTTCATTAATGTTATTGATGATGTTATTGAGTTATTGATAGCTAAAACAATGAATATTTGACTGTTAAATATGGCAAAAACTCGATAATGGTTGATAATTTCTAAGTAACAACAAACTAAACAAATATATATAACATAACTCATTTCTTAGCAGATTTGAATTTTTATAACTGCGTTATATGAGTGGGTTTGGTGAATTTAATTATTTCTTAATTTCTTCAGCCAGTTCAGTATAGATGGATGTAACTGTAATCAGGTGACATCTTATTTATTAAAAAGTGTCTACATTAAGTAAGTGTCTACATTTCAAACTTATGTGTAGAAGTATTCTCTACATTCAAATGAAAAGCCTTTGAGAATAGTTTATTTAGTTAATTTTATTTCTCGTCACACTTAAAAAAAATTTAATCTGATGATGATCTCAAAAGTACTATACTTAAATAAGTCTTAAATAAGCGTGTACATTAATAGCCAGCATTTCTAGAATGAGATATATGAATTTCAATGATATTCAATCTATTGTCCGTACTTAGTGATTGCAGTACGAGTTTTGCCATTTTAATATTTGTTAATGGTTGGTTGCAGTGGAAGCTATTAATATTTTCAAAAAAAAAGACGGAATTTAAACTTTTTGACGTCTTTTTGATATCTTTTGTCTGAAAAATTATAATTTAAGACACAGTTAAAAATATTGAAGAGAACATTAAGGGTTAAAATATAATTGCTTGGAAGCTTAGAGTATCTATGCTATCTTTGGAAGAATAGAAGAAGGAGATAGTAAATTTGACCTTTACCTTTCGTTGCAGCACGTTAATTTTTCTATCTTTGATGTCCATATGTTCGCGTAATTCCGCCAATTCCGCAGCAGCCCTCGCCCTCTCCTGCTGATGCTGTTGGGTTTTCTTTTCGATGTGTCTGTTCTTCTCGTCCAGCCTTTGACGTAACTCTTCGACGTCCGCTTGCAGCATATTATAATGCTCCTCCTTGGCGCACAGGGACTCCTTGAGGACGGCGATGTGTCTTTGATAGTCCTGGTGCTGTTCTTCGAGCGTCTTCATTTTGGCGCTCATGGCCATGATCTCCTGGTCCCGCCTCTGGATCTCCATCCGGAACTCGTCGAGCTGCACACGAGAGCGTAGGCATGCACTACCCATGCGGGACACATGCGTGCCAAGAGACAGTGAGGTGGTAAAACGCTCAGCACTAAGCGGCCGGAGAGTCTTTACAGCTAGTTACAGTCTACCAAGGACGGTTCCATCCTTTCCGATCTGCACATCGTTCAACAGAAAACTTACTTGTCGCTTAAAGGGCGCCTGAGGCGTTTCCGCTGGAGCCGGCGTCTGAACCCCACCGCCCAATCGTTCAACCTCGCGCTCCAGCAAATTAACCTCGCGCTCGAGGGTCGCTATTCTAGCGTCCTTGGTGTCCAGGAGCACCTTGATCGTGCTGCTGGAGGGCGAGGGCACCAGCTCCAGTTGAGTCTGCAGCGTGCGCAAAGTCTCGTTCGCAGCGCGCAGCTCCTGCACGGGGAAAATATGAGCGGTCACTAGGGTACTTGCTCGCCCTACCGGCCGCTGGTGTTTACCACCACACTCACTCACGCCTCTGCAGCGCCCTCGCATTTTATCATCATCACAAACTACATATCACACCAGGTGTATCACACCAATCAACGAACAAACACAACGAACATACCAAGCAGGTGCCTCATTCTCTCTCACGGTAACACGTATGCAACTATCGTTACCAAACACAACACAATGACATCTACATCAACACATTAAACTACAGATTAATCCCACATAGCAATATGTATGCAGGTATATAATTTAATCGATACACTAACGAAGATATTCAAGTTCGTACTTTCCTTTGTTGCAAAAATAATAAAATTTTCTCATAATTTTATCATATAATATAAGTTATTCAAAGTGTAGCAAAGCGAAGTGAAAAATTTTTCGTTGAAATTTAATGATATAACCCACCACACAATAGAATACTTTTGTGATAACTCTTAAATTACAACAGCTTTCATTGCTCGAACTAGTAATATACGCATACTACATATCAAATTGAATGATCCTTTATTGAAGTTTATGGTACTGTTTGCCTTATAAAGTTAATAGCATGTTACAGATTAATCACAGACACTGAGCAAGTTTAGTTCTTTGCTTATGCTTGTCGCATATAGGAAGAATAGCTTTAAATAAGCATCACTAATGACTTTCTCATAAATCTGACCAACTATTATTGTATATAGGAGCACTTAATTTGTCGACGAATGTTATTTAATTAATGATCATCAAACATTTCTTGCATTGTCACGTACATTTAGATTGCTATGAGCGACTTTTAAAAACTATTGCGTCAAATTGATTTATTTCGAAAATCATCTACGTAAGTAGTTTTAGTAATGCATTTATATGAAAATTACTATTTGCAATTTAATTTTTAGTTGTTTAAAGTTAATTGTGCATAATTGCTAACATCGTAATTCTTTTAACTTGTGGAGCTATGTTCGGTAAATTAGTAGAGATATAGTGTTTGGTTCTGCAGATTAATAATATGTAAGTAGCAAAACATTTACACACCACATTTTCTAATTAAAGTAAAATACGTTTAACACGAAAACGCTTAAGAAGAAATATGGGTTAACACGAAATAATAAAGCGGTTCCGAAAAAGTACTATGTATTTATATATACCTTTTGTAATATCATTTAACACGAAAATCTTTTAACATGAAAAAATATTTCGATTCCGTCAGTTTCGTGTTAAACGTATTTCACTGTATTTGAGAAAATAGTTTTTTCTTTTCCTTTTTAGAACATAATACTTGTTTTATTTGAATCTCTATTTTCATTGATATACATAATAAAATACACTACTCACAAATAACTATTAATTTCAATTTTAAGATTTGTTTAATTTGTATAAACTGTTCCAAAAACATTTCCTCAAATAATTACGTGATAAATAAAAAAATAAATTAAATTATATATTTTTAAGCTGTAGAAATTTAGCAATAGTACGTGACTGATTCAGTTAGATCGGAAACGGATTGTATTAGTTTCTGTTGCAGCGTAATCAATTGGACCTAAAAAGCGTATTAATTTTAATCAATCACAATTTTATCGACAAGTTTATATATCCAGCTTTGAAACGTTAGAATTTGTTAAAAATCACACAAGTTTTACCTCCTATTGTTGGTTGGTTCGTAGGAAAGCAGTACCGGCTGTGTTTCGTATCTTATGCAAATTTTCTACAAATAATTAATGTGAATTTAGTAAATGATATCGAAAGTTTTTAAGCTTCAATTAAGAGGGCTTTCGGTTTTAACCTTGTCATAAAAGTGTAATATATGTATATACAATACAAAATTAAACTAAATATATAATAAAAACACAAAAAGTAGGTATAAAATTTACTAACTCGATAAATGGTTTCTTCAGGAGTAAAAAGTCGGTAAGGAACATCAAGAGATCGCGGTAACTAGACGTCTCAACCATGCTAAAGGCGAAAATTTTCTGAGTTTGTGGTTTACTTCATTTTATGTACATGTTTAGTTTAGTTTTGTACTCTATACTTTATATATATTATATTATCACTATGAAGCGCTCAAAACCTGGAAGGCCTCATAATTTGATACCGATACCGATTGTTTACAAGTTTAAATTGTGATTGATTTTAGAATGTCTAGTGCACTATAAAAGACTGCCATAAAAATACTGTTAAACAGACTTTGTTAATGGAAAACCAGAAAGCTATATTCTTGTCAGAAATGCGTTATATACTTTCCGGAAAGTTTTAAACTAATTTGTGAGGTAATCTAAGTGTTTATAAAACAGAAGATTAACAGAATTTCAAGGCAAAAAAGGATTGGTCTGGAATAATAACCGGACATTGTTAACTGAAAATGTAGAGATTCTATGCTTCAATTCAGGAATTATTAATTTTGATTATTGATTATTATCGTTTTTATTCTGTTATTTTTTCTCAGTCTATAAAACTTGCAACGTGACCTCCGTAAAATAAAAAACTCGGTTTACAAATTTGATAGTCCATCTATCGATTAAAGAGGCGTTTTAACTACTTTTGCTTTTAAGTAATAAACATCTTCATATGCGGTAAACCCGTTACAGATATTACATGATGTCATGTAAAGACTTCTTCAAACCTACCGCAATACCTAAATATATTCAAATATTGTCAAACAAAAGTTTGCTTGTATCATTATGGAACTTGTATTTAAGTTGTATTTTTTTTCAAATGGAACTGCTTGTGTATTTTTACATTTTTGAAGTCCTCGTGAGATTGTGTATGCAATTATATCTCATCTTTTATGATGCAAAATGAGATATTTACTCTTCTTTATAATTTTTACCAAATAGATGTAGTTAGTGAACCGTAGCAAAAAAGTTTTGGAAATGTTATAGTATAGAGTTTCCTACTGTCGATGTAAACTTTGAAAACTAAAAAAATCTTTTTTTATGGAAACCTCCCACTTTCTATGTTTCAAATGAATCTTCATGATAAAGATAAACAAAAAAATGTTAATGTTAATGTGGATTACATATTTCAAGATTGAAAAGTTTATAGCTAACTGTTGTAACTATTGCAATTTAACTGACATCATAGGTTGTTAAGTTTTAATGACTCGTTCCGAATGACGAACTTACCTTAAGTTAGACAATAATGCGAAAATAATATATTCTATGTAGTAGTTAATTTTTTGCCAAACGAATTAACTGAGAGCATACGAGTAGTTGACTTTCTTAAAGATTATTGGTAATTGGTAATAGAACGAAATCGTTTAGAGACATAAGAAATGTGTTTTTTTTTTAATTTTTTGGATTTATTGTTGTCTTTGGTTCATTTCATTATGTAGTAACGTGGTAATCGAGATGATTATTTGCAAATAACTTGACAAGTTCTCAATTTCCATGAAAGATATGATAAAATTTTTGTTTATTCTTACACTGAAATTCGTTTAACGAAACATGCATATTAAAAAAAAATTTTTTGATTTTATTTTTCAAATTTTGAATTCACTGTTTCAGCATCGTATATAATATTTCGAAATAGAATCAAGAATAATAATATAGCTCAAGAGTGGTCTAAGATAGAGACATAATTGCATACAAGTACTTTAAAATCTTACAAGGATTTTAAACATATACTCTACTGTAGCGTTCTGTTTGAAAAAATTAAGTCATTCCTATAATAACACGAGCATCATTTAGATTAGAACTGTGCTTTATTAATAGCTTCATTAAAATAAACAAACTGTTGTTTCGAACTGTTTTTGAAAATGTATATGGTTTCGGATATTATTAGTTTCAATATCGTATGTATGTATAGAGGTAAATAAAAATTATCTCTCAAAGTTTCACAAATTTAACAATAGCTGATATTTAGTTTCTTGTAGCAAATAAAGCTGAAGTTAGTGTGGTTATAAAACTAACGAAAAATAATAATTTTACGCACGAAAAAGAAATTGGATTATTTTTTAATAAAAAATCGGGTTAATGTAGATTCCTCCCGATGTGATCGCGATGGTCCCAATAACCTCAGTTTTTGCGTCTACCACGAAATGGGGGCATTTGCCTTCTTTCGGAAGAAAGATAATAATGTAGGTGAATATCAATGTAGTAAAAGGAGTAGCTTACAATTAGAACTGTATAAAGTAGAGTGCTAAGAAATAATATCCGACCTAATTTTTATGTGAAACTTCACAGACTTTCACGACAGGTGTCTACGTTGAAATATCTTTCGCAGTTCGTCGTGTGCCAGTTCCAGTTAGATCGCGAATAAATTAGCAACATGGCCAGTGAAATGTTGATCGTCGGAAGTAACATTCGGGGTAACTCGAAAAGGCGTTTTTATTAGCGGTGTAGTATAATGGTCGACAAATTTAATTGCCTTTTTAAAAATTGATTTGCAAACAGAAACTAGAACAATTTCCTTTTGAATACTAGTAACGAATAAATACAGTTAGTTGTGGAAGTTTTTCGTGAAAACAGTGTTGTCAATAAACTAAACCAATATGGTTATTTACGAAGTGTATAGGAATAATTGTAGAAAGTTAAATTGAAAGTTAAAACAGTTAAGCTTGTTATTTTTAGCTAAATTTTCTATTAATACTTTAAAGTTTAAATTTGAATATTCCTACTACTGATCCAGTTTGCTTAATTTTTTTGGAATTAGTTTAACAATAATAGATTTATGTATTACTATAATATAATGAAATGAACTGTGGTTTAATATCAGTACATATGTAATTAAGAGTCAGTGTATGATATGCATTATTAAGTACAAAATACAATCGAGATTAAGTATCGATCAATGAATGTGTCGACACTTAAGTCGGGTGTACTTTTTTTGTACTTTATGTATATGAATTTATTGAATATCTTCGTTATGTGTATCGATTAATGAACGATTAATATTTTAAAACCAGGCACAACATACATAAACATCTTATGCGAAGGGGATATATAGTGCTATATGGGATTGTGGTTTATGCACCTGTTTCTGGGCCATAGCCTGCATCTGCTGGAACATCTGCCGCTCTTCCTCTTTACCTGGAACAGAGCCAACAACCCTGGCATTAGTCCTTGTTGGGTAGATTAGATCTAGTGACATCTAGCTCTGACAATTCGCAATCTCGTTTGGAGCACAAGAATAATACCACTGTAACTGTATGTAAGACTCTGCGCCGTACACCGCTATCCACGGTTTTGATATTTTTACTTTTTCAAATCTTTCAAAAATTGACAATACGTATAACTCTGTTATACATGTGGATATTGACATCAACATTTTCGTTAGACGTAAAACAATAGATTATTGTGAATAGTAAATATAGTACAGTACAGAAAAGATTTGTGCGGGGAAAAGCTCAAAGGGTAGACGGAAGGATAGCACTCACCCATGCCCTTATTCTGCAACATCTCGAGAAGCTTTTTAATGCTTTCGTCGCGTGCTTGAAGCGTCTGCTTTTGTGTCTCTATTCTCAGCTCTAACTCCTAAAAATAAAGTAATGAATGTAACAATCCATTGTATAAGTATTTAGGTGTACAATAAAGGTCATAACAAAAAATAAATGGTTTCAGTAAGCATGTAATGCTACCTTAAATACAAGAATGATTATATTTTGTTGCACATGAGTATGACAAGAACAAATGCAAAAAAAATTAAAAACTGTAGACAGTGTAAAGTTTAATTAAAATAATGCATTACTATAATACCTATAAAGGATGCAAAGTACTGGAAATAATTTGTTTCTATATAAAGGTAGCATAAGTTAAACAAACCTATTGGAAACAATTTGTAATAAAAATAGAGCGGTTCTTTAGCTTGTTAAACTTTGTGGAGGAAAATATTTATAACTGTCTGTAAACCAAAACAATCATAAACATTACTAGTACAGAATTGTGTACACTATTATTGAAGTAATTTTGATTTCATAGAAATATAGTTTCTTAAGTAATAACGACTACAGTGCCATCAGTATTAAATAATTTAGATTGTAGTATAAACATACATACATAAAATTAGTTTGTTGCATACATTTCAGTTTTATTTAAAGAAAATATAATATATATACATATATAATATAATATTGACACAATCGTATTTAATACCGTACTGGAGCCGTGTAGGTATGGCAATATGAGCAGACAACCTTCAGCCAGTTACAATATTCAAATTTTGTAATGATTCCAGTTTTGGAGTACAGTAATCGTCGTAAGTCACATCTTTCCTCCTATATTTAAAATTGAATATCCAACTATAGAAATTTGGGCCTGCTTTTTATTTCGGATATATTTAAATCTATAAATATTACTATCAGCATATTTGTATTAATCCAAACTAGATATACAATGGGAAGCAAAACAATTTTCTTCTTCTGTAATGAATTTTCTCAAAATATCTGTGTGTAAGTGCGATTTCAAACTTACCTGCCAATATGGGGTAATCTATGAAAATTAACACTAATAATTGATTCTCAGTAGATTAAAAGAAGTTCTATTACCAGATGGAAATATAAGACTGTTTTATAGTTTAATATATCATGCAACAATAATATTGATAGCTGATATTGAACGATACTATCACAGCTAAGTGCTATCAAAATTGTGCAAATGGTTTGCTTCTGCTGAGTGAGTATATTTCTAAATAGAAATTTTTGATGAGCGCTGATAGGGTAGCCAAATAAGAATGCAAAGTGCTGTATCTCTGAACCTATTTGTCGTAGAGACTTGCGGCAAAAATGTTTAAGACTAAAGTGGTCAAAAGAAGACCGCGGAAAATATTTTCAGATTTCCAAGATGGTCGCCATGGGGCGTAATCGGCATCTTAAACTTTTAAAGTGATTTTTCACTGAAATCCTCCTAGTAAATGTTCCCAAAAAATATATGTTTTTCAAAGCTAAGCTTTACTCGAGTAATTTTTGTTTAACACTTTTTGACGTAACTATTAACATAAAGTGGTGGGAGGTAATTCAATGTTTCTTAAATTAAACAGCTGTAACTCCTAAACGACTGAACTGATTTTAATAAACTTGGTCTCATTGGAAAAGGCACTTATTATTTCATCAAACCTATCTTACTGGTGATATGTCTATTCTTTAGTGATGCCACTAGAGCGCGTTTTTTGATATAATAACAGAAAATTGCAAAATTCTCTAAAAAATTATATGCAATAATATGGCTTTTTTCAATAAAATGCAGCGAAGTGATACCTAAATAGGCTAGTGAAAACCGTATCTCGATATCTCATTCGTAGCCTCAAATATCGCAGAAAGAAGATTTATTTGTCATATAATTTTAAAAAGACGCTATTACACCGGTATTTATTGTTCATAATTTAATAATTATTAAATAATAAAAGTATTCTTAGTTCAAAAAATTGTAAGAAAAACCTATAGGGGCATAGTTATCAATGTATATAATCTGCAAGTGCAAGGTACGCAGAATATGAAAAGTAGTCCGTGGAGGAAAAACAAATGACTAAAATCAACTTGTCAACAAATTATACTTCTAGAGGCAGTGTAATTTATGTTGCTTGCATACACAAGTAAGGTTTAAAACTATTAAAATGCTTTTTAGAAGTGATGAAACGTTAATTTACATAATATGCGTTATTGGTCTGACAACAATCCTCACTGGTTGCCCGACGTCCAATATCAAAGCCATTGTGGTCTTGATGTGTGGTGTGGCATCCTGGGCGGAACTATTATATTTCCCTATTTATTTGATCAACCACTAAATGGTGCTGTGTTTATTGATATTCTAGTAAACCAATTGCCTATTTTATTAGAAGATGCGGCCTTGCAATTACGGCAAAATATGTTTTTTCAACTAGATGGTTGTCCAGCACATTTCTCAAGAAATGTGCGAGAACATTAATTTAGATCTAAGGTATCACCAGAGATGGATTGGGCGAGGAAGTCTATTTCCTTGCCCCACCCCCTTCTCGATCCGTAGACCTCACCTGTTTGGACTTCTATGTCTAGGGTCGGTTGAAAGATATTGTTTACGAAACAACGAGAGACAACATGAAAATACAAATACATGAGGCCATTCGTAGCCTGTTAAGAGCAGAAATTGAAGTTGCTGTAATGTCTACGCATGAACGGCTCCAACAATGCATTGAGTCTGATGGAGGACATTTCGAGTATTTAAGGAGGCATTTAGTTTAATTACAAAATCAGTCATTTTTTCTTATTATGGCCCTCCGCATTTTTTTTTGTAATTTTTTGAACTTAGAATACTTATATTACCTAAAAATTATTAAACTATGAAATTTTATCATTGAATCTTGAAAAAAGACAAATAAATAACAATAAATACCGGTGTAATAGCGTCTTTTTAAAATTATATAGCTCAATCTTCTTTCTGCGATATTCCAGGCTACGAATAAGATATCGGAGATACGGTTATCACTAGCCTATTTAGGTATCACTTCGCTACATTTTTATGAAAAAAGGTCCTATTATTGCATTTAATTTTTTAGAGAATTTTACAATTTTCTATTATTGTATCAAAACGTGCACTCTAGCGACATCACTAAGAATAGACATGTAGACATATCACAGGTAAGATAGGTTTGATGGAATAATAAATGCTTTTTCCAATGAGACGAAGTTTGTTAAAATCAAATCAATCGTTTAGGAGTTACAGCTGTTTACTTAAAAAAAACATTGAATTACCCCCCACCACTTCATGTTAATAGATACATCAAAAAGTGTTAAACAAAAATTACTGAAGAAAAGCTTAGCTTTAAAAAGCATATAATTTTTGGTAACATTTACTGGGTGGATATCAGTGAAAAATCACTTTAAAAGTTTAAGATGCCGGTTACGCCCCATGGCGACCATCTTGGAAATCTGAAAATATTTTACATGGTCTTCTTTTGACCACTTTAGTAATAATTTTTTTATTGCAAGTCTCTACGACGAATAGTTTCAGAGATACAGTACTTTGCATTCTTATCTCACCACCCTGTACATATGTAAGTGTACAGTTTCAGTTCTGTGCTGTAAAACACATTCGAATTAAAGGTGTTGTAACAACCAGATTCGTTTCATGTACCGAAACTTTATTATTTTCCGTGTTGGCATGGTTATGAATGTTTTTGGCAGCTTGGTCTAACGGTCTAACTACACCTTTAGACAAAAGTAATGTTTTACATTTACGATTGGAATGTATATACAACATAATAATAATAACGTATATTTCTACGTAAAACACCATTTTGCTTACATTAATAGCCACTGTACGTAAGTGGATCAGTGTGATGTCACTGAAATGTCGGAGTAGAATGTATTTGCCTGTATCTCTTGAAAATTCAAAATCCTTCCTTACATGGCAACTGGTCATACTGTCTAAATGATCTGATGTGCACAACAAGCATATACTGTACTCTATATTGTCCAGTCAGTAGTCTCATCACTTGAGCGACAATTTCGTAGTCGACTAGATTCATCAATTTTGTGACGCATTGACGCATTGATGCATTTCTTTCATGTTTTTATCTTTACCTTATTTTATTATTTTTTCAAGTAATATATCAGTATTACACAGCAATCATAGCGACCGCCAATCATCGATTATTCATTGTCAGCAGGATTTTTTTCAATAAATCCTTGACGGTGGTTAATTGCGAGATAAAAAAAGTTTTATGTGAAAGTCCAGTGTTAAGTAAGTTACATCGCAACTCTTTTTTGGAATTATTGCGCAGTGTATGTATCTGCCTAACATAAAAATCATCTGGAAATTTCTATTCTAAAAAAAAATCTGATGTCACTACCTCTCACCCACTTTCTTTCATAAATTGGGAAACAATTAATAGTGCAATATTACTTACAGTGAGGTAATTTTATTGTTACTTGTAATTCTGCGAAATCTAGATATTTCTGCAGCATTGCGTAGCAATACGTAGCAATTACCAATAAATAATTACACCACCTTTTTGTTTGTAAGACGATAGTAGAGAAGAAAACGAAAGAGACCTGCGATTATAAGCTATCGTTAAAGTAGTGTTCGAACAAAATCTATGTGGTGAAGATTGTCAATATAGATCAATATCAGGAACTTGATAAATCAATCAATATTTTGTATTATTAATTTCTGTATTATTAATAACTTGATAAGAAGTAGCATAAATATTCAATATATTGCAACTTCAAGGAAACTGATGCAGAGCTAAGCAAACGGTTGCATATATTGGGATACTAATAAACATCTGATAAGTTATAGACGATCCATGATACTTTTCACGAATGACAAGTGTATTGCTTCAATGTTCAATTTTAAGTAAGTTAACTAATTCTGTTCGTCTTAGCTGCTCAAATGAATGAATTTGTCAATTGCTGTGAGTG
The DNA here is from genome assembly GCA_023690525.1 of Holotrichia oblita. NCBI lineage: Eukaryota > Metazoa > Arthropoda > Insecta > Coleoptera > Scarabaeidae > Holotrichia > Holotrichia oblita. The sequence continues at coordinate 157,712,478 of CM043016.1, forward strand.
TAATTGAATAACTTTAGTGAAATTTTCTGTAGGAATGATTCAGTTTTGTGGTGTTACTTAGTAAGTTGGTAAATATTATTGCGAAACATGGCAAATAAAAAGAATATTAGGTTGCATTCATATTAGGCTGACTTATGACATATTATGTGAAAGCCAAATAGTACTTGCTAGACAAGCCATAAAAAGAACATTTCGTTAAGACTGTACTCCTAGCTAGCTAATATACTGACGAAAATGTGCTTGTTGCTGCTGCAGCTACAGTAATGATAAATGAAACAGAATAGAAAATATAATTAAACAGAATAGAAATATGCAGGCGGTATTAGACATTTTTTCCAGCTTTTACCAACGATCAACACTTTTCCAAGTGGTACAGCCGACAAGCTGTAGCGTATATGATAGCATCAGTAGCAAATATGTAATTGTATATTTTGAAAAACTGAAAACACCACCCTCTTGCTCTTTTGTTAAAGGTGTCTTGAGCAGGTACAAAACTTGCACGTGGTGTGTCCGAAAAATATCCGAACTCTTGTTGTACTTTAACACATAGGTGTATTATTGTAAACAAAAAAGATATTTACCTATCTCCACGAAGAAGAAGATTTTAAAATTCGAAAAACAATGGGGGTCAGAAATTTTACACACAGCAGCTGGTAGAAGAGCAAAAGAATTATTGAGTGAATTTTGTTGGAAGCAATTAGTGATACTCCGGAAATGGTCACAATAGTTATTACTGGGTTATGGGTTGACGCGAGAACGTCAAAAAGATATTGATTGGTATCTTCAACCACACATATGTTGTTCATTATGGCTATAACCTGAAACGTATAACACTGGACAAAGAGTATTACCAAGAAGTTTAGCAACTATTACTTCACTCAGAAAGAAGAAACAGTGGCGATGGGGTGCTTTACCATGATAACGTACTGTTCATTCATCACAATTTATTCGGCAATTTCTTGTGAAATACGAGATTGTTCCGCTACGTCAACTACATATCTTGTAATTTAGCTTCCTGCGACTTCTGGCTGTGTCACAAATTAAAATATTCTTTTAAAACAATGGGTTTGGACGACATGGAGGAGGTAGAAGAGAACGCGACAAAGCGTTTGCTAGCTATACCGCCAGATAAATTAAAGAACTGTGGCAGTATCACTGGAAGAAGGTTCTCAAGGAGAGCACTTTGAAGGGGGCTCCATCGTCAGTGATGGGATTTAATATATTTTCTTGCTAGAACATAAGATCGGATACTATTCAGTTGGAAAAACAGATTAAAATGTTGTTCTTTTTTAATCGCTATTGACTATACATTATAAATGAAATACATAATTAGTAGGATTAGTAGATTGAATTTTTTCAATGGCATACATGGCACAATTGTGTGTGTCAAGTTTGTTTATGAACTTAAACTACTTTCTGTAATAATTAGTTGAAATGAATTGTCTTTCATTCTACCTAAAACGACTGAATGAGACTAAAATTACGATTTATAAAAGTTTAATTCCACACGTTTTGTAAAACGCAGGAATAATAATTGCAATGTAGTATAGTTAGAGGAACATAAATTCATTACAAGCGAATTATAATATTGTTTGCATATATTCCCTTGTCTATTACACGAAATTGAAAAATTCTTTGGAGATATATCTATTTATTTACGGCTCTACCTTTAAAGAGATTTCGCAGAGTGAAACGCGTTTATGTACTTCGCTTCAAGAGCCAGTAACGCAAATACTATAAAACGTAGTATATAGGCAGTAGTTTTTCTGTGTATCGCACTAGGAAAAGTTTTAAAAGCTTTCACGCAAAGCTTTAACACTTACGTTGAAACATAAGCGATTTAATTTAATACTTTTCAATACTGCCGTAGTCTTTACAATTTCCTATACCTGCATAAGTATTGCTTGAAGGTAATAGATTCGTTTTGGTTGTAGTTTCTAGTTTGAGTTGAAGTTCTATAGTAGTAGCTTCTCATGTATTATATTGTGTCCGATAAGTGATTCCTTGGATTAACAATAATAATACATAATATGAACTGTAACATTTTAGTGATGTGTCTCATATTTCTAATTCTACTTTCTTATAAATATATACATAGGTTTCTGTAAGTATTTAGAAATATACTCAGATATAAACTATTCTTTTCCATGGCAATCGTTGTGTAGATCTTTCTATATTTATTTAGAAATAGTCATTTGCATACAGCAGGTGGTTGTTTGATCTATGAAAAATATGTAACCACTGTGTGAGATTATTTTAAAATCACTCGAATACTCAGTCGCATCAATTGAAGTCGTTGCACTTTGTAATTAGTGTTAGATGTAGAGTAGGTTAATTTTGCATTAATTTTCTAAAGTAAATATGTTTGACTTCTTTATGCCACCGAAAACAGATTTTTTTGTGGTGAGTGCAGCTGTAGTGGTTTTCCAAGCTGTATCGCTTCTCTCGACTATCCACTAGTGATCTCGCTGTGTAAATTGTGTGTGTAAATGTATTTTCATGGCCTTGTTATAACTTTAATAGCGAATAGTAGCTCAATCGGAGTACCGTTCTGGCAAGACGTTGCCGTAACTATCATCGACAAGATTCAAACTCCAGATCATAAGTGTTGCCTTACCCATGGTCAGCCGCTCTTACCTCTGCGACTATCGAGCTGTCTTTTATAAAATGTGAAACTTTATAATGGCTTAGCTCTTATCTCAATATTAATACAATTTTTATTATTATAGTTTCATTACACAAAAATATTTTAAACATACGTGTTATACTATGAAGTTTATCAATTTATAGCTTACTTTATTTTACTGATATTGCGTGCTAGAATGATGCTACATGAAATTTCTCTCATTTGTATATAATTCCTAGTTTTCAAGTAACTAGAGTAGGAACTTAAATCGTTGTGACACATTTCGCTGGGAATATGATGGTGACTGTATGTATGTATATTAAAATGTGTAATATACCTTGATCGTATCCCTTAATATTGCTATTTCCCTTGTGAGATGTTCATTTTCTTGATATATGACTTCCATTTGCTGTTGCATTTCTATACTAGGTCCCCGCATTCTCATTCTCAGTTCTTCTTCTAGTTGCCTCACTAGCATGGCTTGTTTCTGAAAGCAATAGAAATAATATTATGCTTTGCAGTTATAAGAAAATATAGAAAGATAGAAACGAAGACAAATCACAAATTTCATATTTGTGCAATAAAACCGTCAGAGACATGGAAAAATTGTTTTCAACAAATAGTAGAATACAAATGACAGTAAAGAAATTGATCAAATGGAAAAGAACGGATTTAAAATTAGAATATACATACATATACTTTTCTCTATTATAGTTCGTTAGTTCGTCCTTTAAACGATAATTGTTTATTTTAACAGCTTGTCGTATAGTCTGGTTTCCCAGTAATCGGTTGTTATTTCTGATTATGTGTGATGCGGAGTCCTTATTTTGTGCGTAGTTATTTATATATAAGGTATCCGATTCGATTTTATAATAAATGAACTGTTTGCTTCAGTCACACTTTTAAAAATACTATTTTATAAAATAGGGTGAAGTAAAAGTGGTGGGAGTTGGGTGGAAACTCTATATCCACTTCAATTTAGAACCGATCAAGTATTCCATTCATTCAATTACTAATACAACTCTTAACTAATTCATTCATGTAACAGATTATTTAAATCTATCAATGTAGGCTTTGCATGAGCTCATAATTCCATCATAACCAAAATGTTGCTGTAAATAATCAAAATTCCGCAAATCCTGTATCATATAATAACAATTAGCCCCTTTGGATATACTAATTTTTGTAGTTTCAATTTCCCACATCACCAGGCCACGGTGATGTGGGAAATTTGCCACAAAATCTGTTCCCTGAGAATTTACTTTTTACTACAATCTTGTGGTGAGTGCAACCTCTTGAGCTGTATTGCTTGTCTATAGCTTTTGGTATATATTTTGAGTACGAGTAAATTTGTTTTCACGGCCTTGTGGCAATACGTCGCAATACGTAATATTGTTGCGCTATTATTTGTGTACCAACAGCTAATAGTACTTCGCTTGAAGTATCAATTTCCCTAAATGTATCGCCGTCTCCTTTGAGAATGTTTCGGACATAATAGCCTGTCGATCGACTAGCTAGTCGCCTTTACGACAGTGACTACAGAGTTGTTGCATTATTTCGCAAGTCAGAGTAAATTTTGATCTTCAACTGTCTCTGTTCTTTGTTGCTCAATTTTCTTGGTTGCTAGCGTTGATTGACATCAAAGTGGATTTGTTTTTCCGCAACAACTCTTTCGTCTTGTTTCAGGACTAGTGAATAACGGGATGGACGGGTATCTCTCTTCTTAAAGAGTAGTCTATTTCGTCGACTTCGTTCATCTCAAGTCATCTAGTACTAACGTTGAGATGTTTTCCTGTGGTACTTTAAAACCAACTCAAAATTAAGCTCGACTACTTGTAATGTTCTGAACGTAGCCTGTCAGATAATATTTCTAGCGAAATATATTCCTACAGGCAACTTTGGTTTCTGTACAAGACTAGATGGTAATTATTTCAACATAAACTTTGCTCAAACCATCAGCTATTAAAGAGCTAGCTACTTTTAATTAATTACTCACAACATTAAATTGCTGTTGCTATGAATAATGTGCAACTTCACATTGCACTCTGCAAGTTGAGAGGTCTAGTTTTTAATATTCAAGTAGATGCAACGTCACTCCTACGTTAAATAGCACACATTTTATCAGTGGAACACGTATATTGTTTGCTCGGAGCATGTTAAGACCAGTGACATAGCTACTACTGAGTTAGTGTACTTTTAGTACGCACTAAATGTACGACTGGAAAACGGTATTAGTATTCGTCTTTGTTTTCATTTGCATTTATTTTTCACGAATATTTCTTTCTTAGACGTTTGCGCAATTTCCTCATTTTCCCTGAAGTGGCCTACCACTTTTAAAATTAAAAGAGAGAGAGGTATATAAACATATACTTTCTTTTTAAATAAACTTCGCAATGAAATGACAAACACGTGGTTACACAAGCATTTAAGATTAATGTTGGGAATATTAACTTGTCGGTTTAAACATTAAGAAAGATTGATTGCGTTAATCGTTTAAATGGAGCAGCACGGAGAAGTCCTAAAGAGCTACAATTTGATGGCGGATATTATGATTTTAAAAATAAATATCATTTTAATTTTGATAAATGAACCTTAAACTACAACCTAAAATTATTTTCTGGGTATCAGCTGCAGCGAACGCCGTTTTCTACCCATGTACGCTTGTGTAATATATAGCTTTATATATCTCGGTAATTTAGTAACCATTACAGTGGCCTAGACACCGTACCAATAGAAAAATTGAAAACAAAAGAGTATTAGTCTGATATTCGTAATAGATTAAGTACGATAGCTATATAATGCTTTTTGTAGTGAATTATTTGTGTGGGATAATAATGCAGTAATTTATAAATTCTAATTCACTCGATATGCTTTTCTAATTTATTTACCGGAGTGTATAGTAATGCGCTTGGTAATCAAGGCTAAGTTAGAAGTTCGCCTTTAAGCTTATTTCAAGTTTGTGCAAAAGTTAAATGGAATCTTGAAGTTACGTCATGCAATAGCTATCAAATGTAAGGAGGTAATTTTAGTTTTCTGTAACCTTACATTACATAATTAAGTTACTTATTATAGTACTAAATAGATGGGCATAACTTTGACCAATGATTTATGTATGCTGGTTGCTCTTAACAAGAGAATGTAACTCTTCTGTACTAGTTTGATTGGCACTTGCAGGACAACCTCATCAAAGGTTGCATTCTGATAAAACTTGGTAGAATTGTAGGACAATCTAAAAACACGTATTTTTACAATTGCACAATTGCATTAAGGGGGTAAAAGCTACCTTCAAAAACTCTTTTTTTTCATTTTGCGGTTATAACATCGCACCTGATAACGGTATAAAGGTACTTTAAAAACGAGAACGTTTCTGTTTATGGACTATGCCCGAAATTATAGAACAAACAGCAAAAGAAAAAATATATCTACATTAATGTACTACCTATTTATCCATATAGTTGCATTCTTCTCCTAACTGTCATCTAATCTCATTGTAAATTGTTACAATAAATATGACTACATACATTGTTATTGGCGCTTTATGATATTTATAAGATATTAACAAAAAACTATACCGGTTGAAAATCTTGCTTTTAACGAAGATCAAGTTATATATCCATAAATATAATAAATTGTAAGTATACATACTTATGAAATATTAATATCACATATGTATTTACAGCTTTAAAAGATTTGACCTCATTTATCATTGAACATGGCATATTTCTACCATATACATAGCAGGAGGTGTTTCGTAGCTACGTATGATAGCAATCTTGAATTGTGTCGTGTATAAATATTCCACAGTCGGTGAGCTTGTCTAACCCTTCCATGTAGATTTTTGTCTTATAATTTAAATTAAATGCAGAATTACATGCGCATGCTGCATGCATACAGAATTTGCCAGGTCTATACTCGTATACCTTGGAAACAGGCGCGACTTGAGTACTTATATCAATCTCCCAAATGGTGGCCTGAAACGGTGATAAAAGTCGTATTCTCTAGTTACTTTAAAAGTAACGCACTTTTTTCAATTTTAATATCATTTTCTAATGTTAATATATAATTTCCAAAATGAGAAAATCGTGCATTTAAAGTGAAACTGAACAGTTATAAAAAGTACGGGTGGAATATTTTCAATTGTTTTATAATCCGACCATGTTTTAGTTAGTGCTTTGGTATAATTTGGTAATCTTCAGGCTTGAGAATTACCTCAAACGTACACATGTATGAATTTGGGTAAATTTTCCCGGCTCACTTTTCTAGTACACGAATTAAGTATGCAGAGTATAATCGTCATTCAAAATGTTTTGATGTTTGTTTGGCAGTCATGGGATAGGTATAGCTTCAAATAGTACTTTATGTGGTTATTTTAGTGTGTTTTTTATCAATTTATTTTTTAATCACGCTATTTATAATGCCGCAAGAAGAATATATGACGATCTGAATGGTATGAACGTTGCTGGCCTATTTTTCGATTTATCAAGAGCTTTCGATATTGTAAATCATAAAGTTTTATTAAACAAGTTGCAACGAATTGGCATTCGTGGGGTAGCAGGTGATTTGCTTTAGTCGAACTTATCGGAAAGAGTAACAAGCACAACGTTAGAAGCTGAACAAAATGTTAAAAGGACGTTTCTGTAATCATCTGTGGATATTAATTGTGGTGTCCCTCAGGGATCAATCCTAGGATCAATATTCTTTCTAATTTATACTAGCGGTCTTGAACACCACCTACTATAATGTATGACGATACAATAGGCTGGCGGTACAAGCTGATAATGCTTTAACTTTGACCAATGACATGACGAACTTCTTGAAAATAACGAATTGCGTTTAAATGCAGATAAAACACCATTATCTCATCCATGGCGAAATGGATAGTATAATTATTTTGGGAATAGAGACGGTTAAGTTTATGAGACTGATTGTGGACTCAGGTCTAAAGTTTGAAGAGCATTGTTCTGGATTGGAAAGAAAGTTGAGTACGGCATTATATGGGATGAGATGTCTCCGCGGTACGGTAGTGATACCATCTCTCAGAAAATTTTATTTTTTGTATGTTGAATTGATGTACAGCAAATTCGCTTAAGGTGTTCCCATACCAACAGAAAATTATTAGATGCATGTTAGCCGTAACCTAAACCACCTCGTGTGTAATACTTTTCAAAGAAAAGAATATTCTTCCATTGTCATCCTTATATATTTATGAAGTATTAATAAAATTCTTGAAAAAATTGTGATGTATACAAGAATATGAAAACAAGAAATTCTCAGAATTTAAATAGATCATTGCATAAAACTAAATTATTTGAAATGTGTGACATGTTAATCTTTCCTTTTGTTGGTCTTTACGTTCTACATATTGTAATGTATCAAAATATTATTATTAGTATGGCATAACGACCACATATATTATAGTTATGTTAGTTATATGTGGTAGTGTTGTACAAGATTTAACATTATTTCATTATTACACAGAATACTAAGTAGATCTTTTCTAGGGATTTTAATTTTAAATAAGGACTCAATTTACGCCATTTGCAAGGGTAAGAAAATGTAGGAAAAGAACATTTTGCAATGTTAGTAAATTCTTTGTCTGTCAGTGGTAAGACTGTTGCTATTCCAGCTCTTTCTGGAGTATATGAAATATTCATACACTCGGTTGATGGACAAATGTTATATTGACGTGACAAAATTTTATTGCATGAAAAATTTTAGTTTTGTGGAACACATCCTCGGATTTTGAAAAATAATTCTCTGTTAACCAAAATGGTGAGGTTTGCTGTAAATTTAAAAATATAAATGTGGATGTACCAGAAAATTTTGCATATCTAAAATGGAGTACTTTGACAATATCCCTATATAAGACTGACGAAGTCAGATCTAAATAAAGTGAATTTTTGTGTATTAATTCCTGTATAATCTATTGTGTAATAATATTTACAATGCAGTGCAAATAAGTATGTTCCAAGGACACATCTATTTTCATTGATCTAAGAAAGTAACATAATATGGATGTGCATATCACATCTAATGTTGCGCTGGAATTTCTCGATGATTAAAACGTTGCTTCTGGAATGTCTCCTAGTACTGCAGGAACTGATAGTTGCAAATGGTCAAATTACTTAGGATTCTTGGAAATTCCAGCGGGAAAGACAATTAAAAAACCGAAAGATTGGTCAGAAATTTAGGTAGAACTTCGTTAATTTATTTTTAAAGGGACTAAGTAGCACAAGTATCAGGAATATACTTAGTTTAAGCAGGAACAGTTTCAGGCAAGTAACTGTAAGAACGATCGCATTCTTTTATTTTAAAAAGTACTTATGTAATTGGCGATTGTGCTATTTGCAGAGAATCCGAGCACGTTGAAGCATTACTTCTGTATGCAATACGCCATTGTGAGGCGATCACTTTTGGAGTTGCTAATACGACACGTGGAAGCAAAGTAATATTGATCAGATAAATATTGCGATTTCTACGTAAAACGGAATATTTTGGGGCGTTGTAATGAGTATGACCATATTTTACGGTACCATCCTTCAGAAATAATAATTATCGCCTTCAATAAGAGAATTTAGAATTTTGATACTATTAGATTGTCACATTTGCGCTTAGTGCACCCAATATTAGTGTTATACCCCTTTGTTTGGTTGTTATATAAGTAAAAGAAGATAGGAATTGTAGATTGGTAATCGTAGCTACAAAAATTCTTTATTAGCTGATGGAAAATGCTGGGAAATAACTTATTAGGAATGGAAGCAAATTAATTAATTATTAATTAAAGCGATAGAGTTTACGGAGTCACTGCAACTAAGCACTCACCTCATAAAAAAAATTACATGTAACGATAATATAAAATCATAAATTGAATCATATTCTTACAAATTTTAAAAATATTGGATGTATAAATGATTTAAATAAAAATATTAGTACTAAATAAAATTGTTATAAAAATAAATGCCTTTTGTTTTCTCTTTACATAAAATTGACGCTCGTACAATCTATGTAGTTGTTTCCCATTCAACTACTTTAAAGTTATAGATAGCACTGGCAATAAAACCTCGTACAGATAATAACTTACGTTGTCCTTTTTATCGATTAAACCTCAAATCTCCTATATACAAACACAATATAACTGTGTTCTTGGGTTTTGTATAGTAATAACACGACGCATAAATTTTATATGATTGTCAATAAAACAGGAGATCCATTTGAAATTGTGTACAATTCGAGCGTGAATCGGGTAAAGTACAATCGATATTTCCCTGTGTTGTCAAGTAGGTCATGGCAGGTTGACATACGCTGACCACCTACGCATTTTTCATCAAGAGCAATAGAAAATTACGAGGGTAGGTAATTTGTGTTTTTGTTTACACTGTAATTCAAGGAATTTTTGATGGGGCACTTGAATAAGAGGAATTTCATTAATTTTGTTATACTAGTATTTCGGAAATTACGATACAGTGGATTAAATCAAGCCAAGATTAACACTACATTCTCTCGTGTTGGCCATATACATATGTACATATGCATATTCGTAGTCAAAAATTGCATAATTTACAAACATATTTAATTATCAGGACGTTTGGTTACAGTTAAGGTTACGATGGCCATATTTTCATATTCCATAGGTATTCAATTTGATGACTTAGGTTTATTGTATTGAGTAATTGTAAGGTGTTGATTTTGGACTACAAAAATTTTCTCAATGAAAGTTACTAGTAGAAGGAAGTATTACGAGTATTTTCTTTTTCATTACGCTTCATAAGAGAATGTTCACCATAGTTGAAAAGAAAACGATATTAGCTTCTCTTTATCAATATGACAGAATTCATTCTTGGAAATGTACTTCAACTCTTAAATTGGGTACAGAACGCTTTTTTTCTGAGAAGATTCCTTATATTTTTATATTTTTTAAAAGACAATGGGAGAGCGAAAATAGCAGTGCTGATAGTCCCGAAAGGTTGTAACTACCTATATTAAAGTTTTAAGCAATTCACGTTGGTAATTGGAAGATATGATGGATTTGTTGGAATATTCGAAAACACAAACGGTTTATGTTGCGACTTGGTAGATGTGGTAGTATCTGTGGTCTATGATAACTTATATAATTTCGAACGGAATTATTATAAACAATGAACAGAATGAATTGCCGATATACAGTGTAATTGGTGCGACTAGCTTATTAGATGTAATATACAAACGAAACTGAATTGTAAAACAAAAATTTGTATTTTGGTTGAATTGTAATCATCATCTGAAAACATTTTAAAATAAATATCAATGTACAAGTAATGGCTAGCAAGAAGTTTAGAAGAATATCTAAAGATTTGAATATATAACGTATAGATTTCAATATATGACAATTCTAACCAAAACAGATACGAGTTCTGCTTAATATTTTTATAATCTTTCTAGTCACAATATAATACATGCTTCTTGTGATTGTCTTCCTAGTTCACACTTATTTAAAAGGTTTGGTTTTCTACAACTATAATATGGACTAGATATATACATATATGGCAGATATTATTTGACGAAAGGATTACGAAGACTGAAAGAAGAACATCTAGGAGAGCTGAAAATCAGGATATATAGATAACAGGGAAAGAAACATAGATTTGCAAATTGGTGGATTTAAATTAGAATTTGTAGTATGTAATTCAATACAGGTTTAAGGTAGTCTGAAAGAGAAAACTACTTCTGAAATGGTGAATCCTATGTTGTTATTAGGAAATGAAAATGAAGACCGTGCTTATTACACAAATATACATCAAATTCATTTTGATGAATTTGGCTCCAGATTGCAAAGTTGGGATTTATTGGACCACAGTATCAAAATTAGTCATTTCCATAACCGCGAGAAGAAATTTTCTAAATTTTATTCTATGGACGACAATTCTGTCTATTGCAGTGATGTTGGCGGTTTTATGGCCCTTGGACGTAAATACAAACCCGAAGAATAGCGACTGTTCATCGATGCATCTAAATTTAGCTTGAAAGCAGTCCTATTGCATAATGGCAATTACCTTCACTTTCCGTGGCATATATACTTCACCGAAGAGAATCTTATGGAACTATGAAAGGACTATTAACGAGCGTAGACTACAAACGATACGAGTGGAAAATATGTGGAGATCTGAAAGTTATAGCTTTGTTATTAGAAATGCAACTGGGATTCACAAAATGCAGTTGCTTTTTGTGCGAATGGCATAGTCGTCCTAAATTGCAGCATTACATTGTGAAAAGTTGGACAAGTAGACAGATAAAAGATAAAAGAAGGCATGTTTGTGCGTCCCTAAATTCGACAATTAATGAATGTGAAAGACTTCGATGCGGTTCTGCGAGCAAAAAAAGGTAGCATGGCATTGCTTCAAATCTGTAGTAATCGGCTTCTTGGACAACAACAAAGTGGAAAATTTCAAGAATCTCGTGGATGAAATGTTGACAGCTTACCATAAAATAGGATGTCATATGTATATCACTAAAGATGCATTATTTATTCTCATTTGGATTTTATCCTAAACAATTCGGGAGCTGTAAGTGACGAGCATGGCGAGCCTTTCTATCAAGACCTTTTAACTTTGGAAAAGCGATACTAGGGAAGATGTGATGCGAACATGTTGGGTGATTACTGTTGGTCACTGATTAGAGAAGATCCTAAAATATCGTTACACAAAAGAAAATTGTCAGATAGAACGTTATAATGGGTGTTACATTTTATTATGTTAAATGCATGTAATTACTTCAACGTTTTATTTCTATACAAAATCCATTTTTTCTGAAACTATACATGCTACCGAAAAACCAAAAGCAGATTCGAATTCAGTATAAAAAATGAATCAAATTTAAAAACAATATTTGCTATTTTAGTTTTACATGTTTGTTTCCAACATAATAGCGCAATGAAATTTATTATTCCATAGTTAAGTTGTCAATATAAAGAAATGTCATAACGTGTAAAACGTAAGATACAAAGAAAACTGTAAATCCTGATTATAAAGAGATACAAAACGAAAGGGACAATAATGGATTCTTAAAAATCTAGTGAAAAAATAAAACTTGTATACTGAAGACAAAGCCCAACTAATAAGTTGAAGAGAAATAATGTTCACCACTTGAGACATGCGAGTAAGGACAATTAACTAAAATTTATTTAAATGTCTATAAATTGTTAGCATTAAAGATTGTTAAGAAGTATCGTTAGATAAATGTATTCATTTCTAGAAATAAAATGGCCGAGATATAGATACCTCAAAATAATTAATTTAGAAACAGTATCATTCTGCAGTATAACGTAAAGTGGCAGCATCTCTTTCAGGAAATTCTCCTATAACGGATAGGCCATAACAATAACTCTTCATTTATATTGCAATCTATTTGGCACTTTCCAGACCTGAAAAATCCCCTTTTATTTGACGTAACCAATTTCAATTTAAAATAAGTATCCCGTTTTATTGCTGACGTTGCTGGTGTACTAAAAAAGAGCATTATGTAAACAAAAAAAGGGTACAAAAATCATCCAAATAATTCGGAAATATATGCGAGGACTTCTAAAACGGAAAAGAATAGACGAATGCGTAGACAGTAAAAACGAACGTGAGGTAATCATTGTTTTCGAAGCGTGCGTATATTTCGATCTTGGCAAATAAAAGGCGAGAGCAATTGAGTTAGACATGATGAAGAATGATTGAATCAGGAAGTCAATCGCATCTGTGTTCCTAAGTTAGGAATTAGTTAAAGTCCACTGGCAGTGGAAACTCTGCTACTAAAGATAGATATACCTAGTTTTTGCGTTTGGACTCACATAAATTTTTCTAGTCTGCCACGGTAGGTATATTACGTGAGCTACTTTTATATATAGGTTATTGATGCTTATATTTAGATAGTTTGCGCTTACGGTTATTGTGTTGTTACATCTACATAATCACAAAATATAACAAAGTTTTGAAGCAAGCGTTATTTAATAAGTAATTAGAAAGTGTTCTTGAGTCTTTTAGACAACAAGACATTCAAATTATTCGTAGTAACTCTGCCAGATACTACTTGCTTATTGTTTCAATAGTGCGCTTGCCGATTATTGTGCAACTATTATTAAATTCTGATCATTTTCATATCTACTTATACATATATGTCGACACTTTTTATTGGCTCAATAATTGCCGAATAATGAAGTTTATCAGCTTTGAATATATGGAAGTATCTGATTGAAATTAAGACAAAGTAATTTTTCAACAAAGGAGTTTATTGCAGATTAAGGTAAAGCATCTCGTGATGGTGGTGACAGTTGTAAGCTTTTGTAGCCTTTGTCGATATCCTTCTTCCTTACCATAATTTTCTTTTTAGCAATTTATCAAGAAGAATATTTAATTTACTTTGCAAATGGCTGTTTCAGCGAAGTAGAAAAACTGCATAAACTGAAAGAACTACAATGATAAACCAAGCTTGCCATTGACAACGACATATTTACAAACATTTCTGTAAAAAACATGTGAGTTTCAATAAAAATTATTTCGTTTATAGAAATGTAATTTCTCCGTTCAATTCATTCTCGTGAGATTATAATGGGAACAGAAAGCACTTAAATAATAAGAAAATAATCAACGACTAAAAATATCGTTCATTTGGGTTACCACTTTCCGCTAATGCCTGTTCCATGATCAAATTAGCGTCTCTTACGACATGGCGCCTACAATAAAAGTATCAGTGGTTTCACCCACTTTTTAGCTTTGCGTTTCTTATTTCAACTTTTATACGAGCTTTTTAATTGGATAATAAACGTCTAATTGAAGTATTATCATTTTTTGATGGTTCCATTAAAATTGGCGAGAAGCTTAATAATAAATTTAATTACCGCCTGGAAATTTTTACGGAAAATACGTTTTTAATTATTACGTTAAATAATTAATGCCAATCAATAACTGGAATGTGACGCTACATGCATGGTGTTTGAGTTTGACGCCTTTCGTTTGTCCAATATATATACTGTTCCTATGAATAATTAAGAGGGTTTTCGAAAGAGGTCATTGCTTGTACTTGTGTAGTGAATTATTTATTTGTCGTTATAGCTAAATAAGTGTTTGCTTGCGTGTTAACATTGCTTATTTCAAGGTCCTAAGTGAGTCGAATCTGCAGCCGTTATCATAAAACACCTAATTATTCCAAACTGAACCGATAGTCGACTTGGGTATTAATACTATGTATGAAACAAAAATTTTTGTAATTAGGAGTCCTATTTATGTTTCTGATAAATGCGTAGATTGTATTGAATTAGGTTTTGATACCTTGTTCCATAGTTATCTTTGTAAACTTTTGGACGATCGAAATGTTCTGTCGCTTGATAAGGGTAACTTTTCGAACTCTTGCATGTTTACAATATAAATTGGCATTATTGATCCAATAAAAATATATGACCAGTACTCGTAATGCCTACCTATTTACGCGTCACTTCAATTGCAGTGTGAGGTGTAACATCTATGGAAGATGTAATCTTGAGCCATATTTTCATAACGGTTTATTAACATGATGCCGTAATATTTTATAGGCAGATCTGTAGTAATAATAAGATACTTATAAATGAATCAGGGCTTGGTTTAGGTTATGGCTGTGGAATTGCATTGCTGACAATTACTGGTTGGTGAATAGGTCAGGATAAAGGTCTCAGTTTTGTCTTTATAGAATTTTCAAAACATTCAATACCATTAATTATGATCTTATTAAATATATGCTCCTATTTTCTAAGACCCCGTGTTCCACAGAGCTTAGTTCTTGGTCCTTTCTGATGCAGTATATAGGTATACTGGTAAATCGAAAGCCTTAAGAAAATTGTAGTTGGTATAGCACAATACTCAGTACAGGTATGGATTCAATTCCGGACAGAGGCGGGCATATTTTTCCGTATTTGGTACGTTTAAAGAAATTTATGGATTGATGCATGAATATTAGTCAGTAGAGTTATTACCTTGTACTGTAGATATTTAGACATTATTTTTGAATCGTTACAATTATTCGTAGAATGCATTGTAGTATGCATTTTGGCAGAATATCATCCTTCAACGTGGACGTTTCGGTGGTGCGTATGATGTGATCTAACGTTTTGAGTGATGTGGAACATGAACTTAAGTTATGAATCAAATTTGACAACAAGTCTTCTATTGACGTCAACGAGTACACACATAAACTTTAAAGAATCTCGATCTCGTGCTGTGACTGAAGGCAATCATTCACGGACTGTACTTTCGTATAAAATTTTATCTGCGGTTACGTATAATTCATTACCATGCTTTAAGAAGAATCACAGGTTCAAATTACTTTTACAATGGATTTTGTAAACCATGTACTGACTTGAATAAATAAGGTACATTTTAAAACAAGCATTTACATGGTTTAGTAGAAAATCTAACCAGCGAAATTTATACAAATTTGCTAGAAATATCTGTGCATAAGCATTATTTCAGAATGGAAGATTTACCAACAGTACCATTATTGACAGATATTATATACGTTTTTCAGTTAGCCATATAGAACTCACCTTTTTGACAACATTTGTTCATAGCTTGTTGCCGCAACATTAATGACACTGCTGATTTGACTTGATTGATAAGGTGCTTGGTATCTACATCCCTTTATTTCATCCAATTATTAAAATATTCGTTAATAGCTTGAGGAGGAACCCTAATTCTGGCATGTTTTATATTTCTGATATTTTAAGCGAACAGGAACATTACTTTTATACTAAAGTTTTGCGAGGTGATTGTCTTTGAATTGAAAACGTGAAGGGTCATGTTTTACATATCGTTTACCAGGAAGGCCTGGCATATGAACACGTCGCATCATTTCTTTCGTGATAAACTAAAGATCTTAATCACCCCACAGCCATTAACAACAGGTGGTTTTCAGATTGAATCTACTACAAATAAAAAATAGAAGTGAAATGAATATTTGATTATTTGCTTTTTAGATATACGTAATATACCATGAGCGCCTATTATAGTCATTTTTTGTTTTTATATTGTGGAATTTCTCGACGAAAAAACAATCCTGATCTTCACTTGATCCGCCAAATTTTGACTTTAACAGTGTTGAAGTTTTTATAATGTATGTACAAATAACAGTCAACATTTTATTTTTGGTTATCATCGAAAGGATGCGTTGACACGTTTATTTGTTTAACGGTATGTCAATAACTATAAACGTGTGACAGCAAATCCTCTGAATTTATAAAAGTGTTAAGCCTGGAATTGGCTGATATAATTTTTTCCAATCCCATATATATTTTTACTTTCGGGTCAAAGGAAACAGCAATTAATTAAATACCAATTTATTCCAGAACATAAATATATTATGGTTTAGTTTACAATACTTCTTCAGCGGAAGAAATTTCATTGAGAAACTATTATAATTTATGTTCTGGAATAAATTAGTATTTAATTAATTACCGTTTCGTTTGACTTAAAAGTGGAATTACATTTTGGATTGAAAAATAAGTACATACAGGTCATAACATAGATATCTTAATTATGAAATAATAAAATCACTTTTGACTCTGTTAGTCCTATTAATCCTATTGACTACAGTTTACGGTAACGAAACTTAATTTCTTCTTATATATGGATCTATATAAAAATTGATCATGGTTGATATGATATGATCAAAGGCTGTGACGATATCTGTGTATATTATTTCTCATTTGTGATTAGCCTAGCTAGTAGTATGTAGCTAGTGTCGGGCTTCCTAGTCCATGGATACCTATGTCGAACTCTGGTAGAAATTCTAAGAAGAAATTTAGAAATGAAATAAAATTAACATATGTTTTATAAATTTATAAAAGTCCAATAATTTATTTAAAGTATTCATTTATTAATTAGGATTTTTCTAAGGCATAAAGGTGATTACATGCATTATTCAGATGCGGTAATTTTGTTTATTCAATATTCCTTTGACAGCATGTACATATGTAACCAACACCATTCGCAGAAATATACCCTCAAGAAACATTCGCTACATAAATATTTTGCGGTTGTATGTGATAACAGCCCCGGAAGGTTTCATAAACTTTCTCATACAAGGCATATTGCAGCATTTGTTTTCATGAAGAATTTAATAATGGATTGCCTTTTGTCCATTTCTTGTAGGATTTTGCTTTTACTTAATACATTACTTTTCTAATACAGCTAAAGTAATTGCTACGTATGAAACTACAAAATCAAATAAATTAATATTATACTTGTTTACGCTCTCCTAGTAATTATATTACAGATACTAATTGATAAAAAGTATGCGCGAAAGAATGTCAGAGTTGTGCAAGAAAATTGATAACGATTTTTGTAATACGAATTCGAGTTTCTAGCTTAATTACAGCAGTTGCGTCAAAATACTTCAGAAAACTAATAAATCCGGTAATCGTTTTGAGTCAATATGAAACCCTATAGTAGGAAAGATTTGAAACGAATAAGTTTTGTCCACAGTAGAACAGTTGCCAAGTTTTCCCGAGTTAACATTAAGAAAACTCCTAGATGGAAAAGTTATAGATTAAATTCCTAAGTATGTGTCTTATTGCTATCCTGATAGGTACATACGTATTTAAACTGCAAAATTGTATAAAATATATTTTGTAAAATTTACTGAACTGTTGACGTTTATTAGATCTAGATATTATTATAAATATTAATCACCCTTTTTTTAGTGCATTCTAACGTTTTATAATTTTTCTACATTTAGTAATAGCAATGCTGGTACAAATTTTTAATACAATTTGCATGACGGTCAATTTTGTCAGTGACGTGGCTTTATTTATTTTTTTATTTGTATATTTTATTTAGTTATTTTTATCACCGTAACAAAATTGAATGCATTACTTTTACTACATAACATTATTACATTCATTGAAGCAAAATGGGAAGTATTTATTACAATTACATTAGAAATATAACAAATACCTGCTATGATAATTCTATTTCAATAATAGTTAACACTAAGGTAGTTTGCTAATTTCTGCAAGCGCTTTGGGTCGTATGAAACCTATCGGTTCATACAGGGAGAATAAAATATATATATTGTTATATTGAGTTTACTTATTAGGTAGTACATATTTGTTAAAACCTTTCAGTGGTCGCGTAAACTTTTTGTACGTCAGTGGTCGCACACGGTCTCAGAGACCAGTTTACAAATTACAAAAATTAACCAAAATTTACAAATAATTCCAGTAGGAATTCAAATTTAGATACATAAATAACAGATGCCAACTAATATCAATATATTTATTAAACGTAACATTCAGTTTTCAATGTACTATACATGTACATGTATAGTATCTATAAACAAAAAAAAATGTAATGAAACCTTAACTAATTGCAGATTTGTTTTTTAAAGACATAAGGCAACTTATTTTGTTAGGTAAAGGTCGTCGGTTTTATACAACTAAACACCATGCAGAGTACAAAGAAGTATAAAAATATTAGCAACTATTTTCATAACACTCAGAACATATGCCAACTATATGCTCAAGACACATAAATTTTCCGCACTGTTTGCAAGAGTATCTGGTTTTTCCATTTTTTTTCCATCCACAATAACTACATCTTCCCACTGTACCTGGGGGTGGCAAATTTTGTTGTTCTTCGACGTCTAAATGGCATATTTCTCGAAGTCTTAGTTTTATCGGCTTTTCACAGACTAGTGAGCATAGCACGATTTTTTTTGATGGGAATAGAGTAATGAGGATGACAGTGCGACTAGAAATTCTCTTCTCGGACATGTTGAGTTTGAATTGTTTGTACTAGAAATTACGAATGTATTAATTCCTGCAACATTTAGCATAGTATAAAAGATGACCATTGGCCACCTTCTTGTCCCACGCGCAACATTATATTGAGCACATAATTTGTCCACTGTATCAACTCCCCCTTTTGTTTCATTATATGTGTGAATAATTTCAGGTTTCCCTGTTACTCGATTTATATCGTCTCCTTTATGCATTGTAGAAAACAACAAAACATTTTTGTTTTTCTTTGGAATGTACGATACTAATGTACCGCCACACCCAAATCCAAACATGCTTGACTCTATTGGACGCCCATTCTGTTGTGTAAACAAATCTGAAATCTCCTTTTATTTTTTCTCATGGTTCCTATAAAAGTGAGTCCATTATCTTTAAGACTAAGCGCAAGAGGGACACTAGAAAACCAGTTGTCAGTGGTTACATTCCTATTTGTTCTAAAAATGTGTTGACAAAGCCTTTCGACTACTGACTTTGCACTTGTATCCATTTTATATGGACCATCTGGTTGCTGCCCTACATAAATCTCCATATGACTTGTATAGAACATTTTCGCATCCGATATTCAAATATTTTTACTCCGTATTTATTCGGCTTGCTTGGTATATATTGTCTAAAGCCACATTTCCCTCTAAAAGCTTCCAATTTTTCATCAACTGTGACGTAATCAGAATGGCTATAACATTTTTTTAAGTTTTCATTGAAGTGATCGAACAAATCTCTTATGGGAGCTAGTTTATCTTGTGTGACCCTTTCTTGACGAGTACTAATATCAAACCGAATAAAACGAAGTAGCGCCCGAAACCTTCTCAGACTCATTGTGAGACGAAATGTTTCTATACCAGTTCCGTCCGTCTTCCACAGATCTTGAGTATTTAAATGGTTAGCTTTTCTTATTCCTGCTAGGTACAAGAGGCCTATCAATGCATTTATTTCATCAATATTTGTCGGACGCAAGTCTCTGCTGCGACTGTAATTATTATTTTCATTCTGTATTTTAATATTCGTAAGTAGGAAAACTACCTGTGTTCTGCGCCACTTTAAACCCGCGGGGCATGCACCGCTAATTACTTTCATTTTCTAATTAGGCTTTGTAATTGACGGAATTCCGCTAGGAATGTTGATATTTTGGCCCTGAAATGCTTGCATTATGTAGGTAATTATTTTAAAAATTTTGGGAAATTTTACATAATATTTTACTCTAAGTAATTAATGTTCTTAAAGAATGCTGATTAGGCGTGACTTTAAAGCAAATATTCGGAATTTTTGGCACTCACATACATGCTAATAGAATGTGATCTAATGTCTGGAAATTTTTAAATTTCGTTCTTCTAAGAACTTAAGTTTTACGTCACAGCTTTAGCAATGAAAAATCGCATATAAGCAAATGTAAAATAATGTTCGATATTAGTCTCTCCTGCACTTAGGTAAGTATTTTTACTTTGCTTAATATTTATTATATTTTAATATTTGATGTGTCTTATTTTAGTACCTATTTGTTAATTCCTTGCCACTTAGATCATTTTTATATTTTGGTGAGTATTTTTATTTAGTGTTATGTTTTATTATTTAATATTTTATATGTTTTAGTTGAAAATGGCTCAAGTGTATGATGTATATGATGTTGTATTTGGTCACCTAAATATTCCCGAGTACATAACACAAAAAATATATTCATCGAAGTTACACAGAAGAGATTTGGAATTTTTGGCCGCCTTTGCGTGCCAGAACGAGAAATACTTTACGTTCGAAGATTTAATTGAAGTACTGGAGGAGTGTAATCCCTATTTTAATGAAGAAACGCGTCATGTAATTCGCAATGAGTTTGACTGGCTGCGTGAACCATGCAGCGACGTCCCAGCAATGACGTACATGTATAACATCGCCACTAGAAGCGTTTTATCGTTAGATGGTAATATTCCGAAACAAAACGGCAATATAGTTTGGGAACCACCACATGAAAACCCAATACTTAGCAACGAAGAGGTGTGTGATTGTATGGAATGTGACAGAGGTTACGTATATTTCGGCCAAGAGAGGTGTTTATATATTATGGATAATTTGCAGTAAATTATATGTATTGGTTGTACGTTCAATAAATAATTTGAATACTGTATTATGTTTATTACTAACATAAAATCACAACTTAGCATCCAGTAAAAAATCTAACACATTAATATAAAAATAAAAAACGTTCATAATTGCTGTATTTATTTTTTATTACTGATACAAGTTGATTACAAGTTATCACCTATTAAATAATCTAATAGAACTTGAACATTATGCTGTGTACACATACTTAATTTATTTTTATTATTATGAAAAAAGCAAGCAGAGTTAGTTTTGTTTAAATTTGGTACATTTTGTAGATATTCTAAATTAATAATATCTAAATCTACATATTTACTTAAATAATTTACAAATATCAGTTAAGATATGTACCTACAATATTGTTTAAGTCTACATATCCGTCACTATAATTAATATTCAAATAATTCCTCTCCAACCATCGTATTTCCTTTTTCTGTTGTCGTTCTAACCGATGGAAAGGTGTTGCTGGTTTAAACAAAAGGTGTATTGAACGTTTCCCATCTGATATAGTCATCTCTTTAGGTATAAAGTCTCGATTAACAAAACCTTGTATGTCTACGACAATAAACGACTCGAAATGTTTCCTATACACTTTTTGACGATGTGTTTCGGAGAGAACTGGTTCCAATATTTTTGCGCAGTTTCTTATACGACGCTGGAACTTTATTCGATCAGCAGCGTAAAACATCCATTCGGAATGTCTATCTTCCTCATCTGACCACATGTGTATTGTTGGAGTATTCGTGAATGAAACATTCATGTTTAAATTATTTTCTTGACAGTACCCTGGATAGGTTCGTACTCAAACACACAATCATGTAAAATGAGACAGTATGCCACTGTGTCCGCACTAAAAGCCACCTTGGACATCATTTCCAGTTTTATATCTACAGTACTGGACTTTGCGGCCTCATTTTGTGCTGAACAATCAATTATAAAGACTGAACATTTGTTAAATTTTGAGTAACTCATCAAAGGTTCGCTAGGTTTCCCGTAATAACTTGGTTTGAAAGATGTATACATTCGGTATGCTCTAGCATAACGTTTTTCCGACATATCTATATTCATATCACTGTATGGATAATTTTCCGAATTCAGGTATAATTTCATATTTGTAATGCTACAGTGGTCGAACATGGAAGCATCCGCTTTATAGTTATCTTTTTTACCCTTTTGAAACGCAACAAGAACATAGCGGGGCTTTTCCAGGTTATTACTTGATTTTATCGGCCATATGTCTGTTGTTGTAGCACGTAAGGATGGTAGCTCATACAAATCCCATTTACGGAACGGAATTGATATTGTTTTGCTGTTTTGAACAACGTCCAACAGCTTGAAGCGGATTTCATCATTAACGCTTACATGTGGAACATGCCATTCGATTTTAGTAATTTCAATCGACGCCTTTTTCGTGCCTGCCGCCTCACTATTCTTATAACAATTCGCATTCGTTCTGCTCCTGACAAGTATTAATTCTTGACTAACGTTAATTAGGATACGATTATAATCTTCGAAAAAACCCATTAGAAACTTCATTGGAATACATGCGTTGAACTTAGTATTAGATAATGTAGGCTGTGTATCTTGAAATGGATTCCATCCAGCCATTTGTAACATTTTACTTTCACCATCATTATAAGAAGCCAATGATTTTATTGTTGTTGTAATCCCAGGCTTGTTGCAACGATCGATTTCAACTCCATTAATTTCATATCGAATTTGTTCAAACAGGAATGCATAGGCATTATTCGTTAAACTACAGTCACCTGTTCCTTCGGCATCCTCAATAAAGGTTCCTTCCAAATGTATATAGCTTTCGCTAGGTAGAGTATAAATGTCTTGATGTCGGATACTAAATCGCACTTCATCGTTTAAATTGAAACTATTTGTTGCGGGATAATAAGTGTGATATTCATGCCTGGTTATTGCTTCTTCGAAATTTAGACTTTGTAATATATCTAACTTTTCCATCGTTTATTACTTTCAGTCCAAGAGATTGAAGAAAGCTTTTATTGACCAATGTTAATTGATTAGCGTCACGAGTATGACTAGTATTGCTAATGATAGCGCAGCTGGTTTTATATCTCTGATTAAATGCCAACCCCATTATAATATTTTTTTAATTCCAATCTAATAATAATTTGCTCTCCTCTAAAATCTACGGGTTCACCGTCCTGATCTATCAAGGTTAGAGTTATATTATCAATTCGCGTAGATGATACAGGTAAGTAAATGGCGTGTGGAGGATCGATATTTATTGCATAACCTGGATCTACCTGAGGTGAAAATTCAAATATCGTATGCGATAGATGTGCGTTGTAGTAGGCACCCGTCGTTATACTGCAGCTCACTCTGATCATAGCAACTTTTATAATGTTTACAGGTAAATCCGACTCATGTTTCTTATTGGCTTCTAATACTTTTTCGCTAAAGCCTAGCATGCTCCCAATGGAATCTTTCTTTCTAAAATCAAGTTCTAAGGAACTCTCCATCTCACATTTTGAAGTTTGATTGTTAGGTTGTAAAGATAATTTGGCGTTGGGTAATGCATTTTTTAAATATTTTTCAATGTCCGATATCTCATATGCACCAACGGGTATTACAATAACTTTATCGTTATTATAATAGAATTTATTCGCACCGTCAACAATGTTCGCAATAGTGTGATAGGTATGAAAACCTATTAATCCTAAAGCATACTCATATCTAGGATCTAGTTCAATTGGAGGGTGATAGTCTACAGAGATTACGCTGCTGCGACCTGTTAACGTAAATGTATTTGACATGACTGCTAATTAAGCTTAGGACATGTTCCATTTATAGTTTACTAAAAATCTCAAGCATAAATGGCCACAAATAAATTCCTTATAACTTTGATGGTTACTGTGATTGTACAATATCTCACAATTATTGAAATAATCTACCAATTCCAACGGAGGTTTCAAATTACCAAAGGAATCAAAATAGTGTACTACATTTCCTTCTTTGCAATACGCAACCCAATGAGTACCGCTATTTTGAACTGAATCTAAATTAACGACTGCACACTCCCGTTTGAGTGGTTTTGAAGGTAAAGTATCTCTCATAAAGACACCTCGAAAATAGGGTATATCTCTGGCGAATTTCCTAATATCATGATCTGTCAGAGGTCTCTGTGGCAGTCGATCTATTAGTTTTTTGAAGGCTTTAAATACAATCCCAAACCTTTTCTATACGGTTTAAGATATAGGCCTTCACCTTTTAATGCTATTTCTTCCATCATTTTATTATGTCTTTGCGACTCTTCCAACTTCTTTTGAGCGGATTTAGCTTTATTCACCGCTGTTGCTACTCCAGCAGCACCACCTGCTAGACTTCCTAAAGCACTCAATCCTGCGAATATGGGTATTAGTGGTAACACGCCACCTTGCTTAGGAATGGGAATTATTCTAGGAGTACGTATACGTTTCTTCCCTCCTGCTTCCTTTACAGCGAGCTTGGCTGCGCTCAATGATAGTTTAGAGCCTTCTTTTACATCACCTTTAAATTTTTTCATAATGTCTTTGGCTTTCAGTACTACCGACTTTCTGAACGGCTTCTTTTTCAAACCCATTCCAAGCTTCCGTTTAGCTTTCATAGTGTTTGTAACTGCCCACGCTGCTGCCTTTTCACCAATAGAAGCGTCTTTGGATTTAACACGTGACCAGGCTTGATTTTCTAGAATTAAGTCTGCTTTATGTCTTGCTTTAAGATCTTTATTCTGGGAGTAAGCAATGTCGTGTTCTTTACAAGCTTTATCTAATCCATTAATACCCGGATCCCCTCGTGCAAGACGTTCTTGTAACTTTGTACCAGGACCACAGTACTGATATCCAGGCAAATGTAACTCTATGGGAAGCTTGTTAATCAGCTCGTTAACAAAACCTCTACCTTCTTTAACGATCGACATTTGAATGAATTTATTCTACAAAAGAAATTATATTTATACATGTAATTTTGCATTACAGAATCATTTAACATGCGACTACTGAAACGAAAACATCGTATACAGGTGCTAAATTTAGATGTTGATGATGATGATGGGCGTCATCAGAGGCATGGTGATATACTCCCCGACACTATACGCTGTATTATTTGCGGTCCGTCAAACTGTGGGAAAACGAATGTGATGTTGGCGTTATTGATTGACGAAAACGGTCTCACGTTCGATAATTTATACGTGTACTCCAGGTCCTTATACCAACCAAAATATCAGTTCCTCGAGAAGGTTATGAACTCCTCAGGTATAAAGTATTATGCATACAACGAAAACGAGGAAGTCGTGGACCCCGTAGAAGCGGAAAGGAATTCAGTTTTTATATTCGATGATGTAATATGTGACAAGCAAGATAAAATTAGACTCTACTTTTGCATGGGTAGACACAAAGCGGTGGACAGCTTTTACTTGTGTCAGACCTACTCTCGTATTCCCAAACAGTTAGTTCGTGATAACACCAACTTGCTTATACTCTTCAAGCAAGATGAGATGAATTTGAAACATATATTTGATGATCATATCGGCACAGATATGAGTTTTCAGCAGTTTAAGTCTATGTGTGCAGAGTGCTGGAAAGATAAATATGGGTTTTTGGTAATAGATAGGGACAGAGATATTGACAAAGGTCGATATAAAAAGAACTTTGATTGGTACCTATATATGTTTGTAATTAAATTCTCACTCTTCATTTATACTGCTACTCATGTCGAGGAAGGTTAAAAAAATTAAACGTCAACTACGACAAACTTTTGTATTGCTCATTAGCTGTCTGAGCAAGTGCCATTTTATTTATAAACAGTAAAACTAGGAGTTTAAGTTGATAAATCAGTACCTAATAAATCGGTACCTAATAAATCGGTACCTAATAAATCAGTACCTAATAAATCACTACCTAATAAATCACTACCTAATAAATCACTACCTAATAAATCACTACCTAATAAATCACTACCTGATAAAAAGCTAATAAATACCCGATTGGTACCTGATAGAAGCTGATCCATACCTGATAAAAGCCGCTGTTTAGACCATGAAGGAGGAAAATCGCGAGTTAAAACTCAAAATATTAAAAGCCGCTAGGGCGATACGGAAAAAGCATATGCGGTTGAAATTGGGTCGAGCAGACACTAGCGAGCTATTAGAAAAAACCTTTAAACCTATTGTCGAACCTTTGAAGAAATTAGATTCAACATTCAAGCATGAGGTGGAAGCTATCAAGCAACCTTTAGCTGATATTAAAGAACCGTTATTGGAAATGACGGCCAAGCTTGATACGACAGAGCAACCAAGCACTCCACCTTCTACTCCGCAACAATCATCAATATTACAACCTTATAGAGGTAGTCCTCTTCAAGAATATTTTTTGCATTTGAGGCTTTACCTAGAAGTTACATACGCGGTCTACTTCAAGCTAAAAGTAAAGCATTTGATACTACCTTTGGTCCGACATTAGATCTACATACAAATCAAATTAAAATGGGTAAAAGCACTATAAATTTCGTTAAAAATGATATAGTAATCAACGAAAAAGCGTATAAAGGTACTGAGGGATTATATGAGTTATTATTTAAAACACAACCGGGCAATTATACCCAGGAAGATGAAGATTCGTATAGAAACATTTTGTTAGACACGCAAGTAACTCGTCGCCACTTTGACTCTGCAAACCAGATGAGAGGTAGCAAAAGCCAGAAGTACAAGAATATAATTAAACCTTTAATAATAGATCGTATCTCTGGTGAAGGACACATGATAGTATCAGATAAACCTTATCAGTATGTATATTGGGACAATGTTAACGAACTGGTGGACCGTCTTAAGCTTCTAACGTCATCTCAGGCGGCTGGAAATACTAGTCACAACAACGAGATTATGTCTATAATCGAGGAATTGAGAGAAGCGGGTGTTGTACAATAAGTATAGATCTATTTCCTGAATGTACATCATTTCAACAATGACTATCGATAAGTTTGGGCGTTTTATTAATCATACTAAAACGAATTTAACCGCAAAGCGAAAGTCTGCAGAGTTCCCGCTAACAGCAGAAGGTGATATTAACGCTGGAAAAAAGCGTATCAGATACGTGTCCGATCCTATCGCTGATCAGGATTGTGCCACTAAGAAATATAGCGATACTAAACTAGCTTCTATACAGAACAATTTCCTTAAACAAGTGGAAGCGTTAGATACTAAACTTGAAAATTTGAAAACATATTTTCAAAATGAATTCAAAGATCTTAAGGCTATTGTTTACAACGTTCCAATTGAGACATCGTTTGAGATGAAAGTGATAGAAGAAAAAATTAATGATAGATTAGATAAGGAATTTATGAGTATGCGCGACTCTATTCAAAATTGGAGTGGATTAAAAGCAGTTGTATCAGCACCAAATGTTATTGTACAGAATGTAAACCCGATGCAAGAACATCAAGCTGATGCAGTATATCGAAAGAACATGTCTAAACATGTCTAAATAGAAAATGTATTAAAAACCACATTCAACTGGCTTTTTTCAAATAGTTTGACTTAATATGAGTAAGCAGGACGTTGTTAACGAATTACATAGGTCGGCTAGACGAAATTTCCCTAGAAGACGTGTAATAATAAAAGGTTTCGATGATTTATGGCAGGCTGATCTAATGGAATTTCTTCCATACGATCAGGAAAACAAGGGATATAAATATGTTTTAATTGTGATCGATTGCTTTTCTAAATATATATGGACTCAGCCGTTAAAAAACAAAGGTGCGGGCGAAGTACGGGAAGCTATGTCTAAAATTCTACAAGAGGAGCGATTACCGAGAAATCTACAAACAGACGCGGGGAAGGAGTTTTATAACGAACAATTTAAAAAGCTTATGAAATCATACGAAATTAATCACTACTCCACGTATAGTACTAAGAAAGCATCGATAGTTGAACGAGTTATTCGCACAATCAAGAATATGTTGTATAAAGCGTTTAGCTTAAGAGGCATCTACAAATGGATTGATATTTTGCAAGAAATAACAGCTAAGTACAATAATACGAAGCATAGAACAATCAAAATGAAACCCTGCGACGTCACAGCGAAGAGCAAACATCTTTTGTCTACCGTATATAGCAACATCAAAATTATGGGGAAACATAAATTTAAAATTGGCGATTGTGTTCGCATCAGTAAATATAAAGGAACATTTGCGAAAGGCTACACGCCAAACTGGTCTGCCGAATTATTTAAAATTAGTAAAGTACAAGTAACCAATCCTGTCACCTACTTGCTGGAAGATATGAGCGGAAGACCTATTCTGGGGGGCTTTTATGAATGGGAAGTTCAACGAGCGAAATATACAGATGTCTACCTTGTTGAAAAAGTACTAAAAAACAAAGGAAACAAAATATACGTTAAGTGGCTTGGTTTTGATAATACTCATAACAGTTGGATAAATAAAAATGAAATATTGTAAATGTATGAGTTTTGTAAACGATTTTTTAATAAAACAAAAAAATATTATATAACTTGCATTTTATTTAGACATGATAAATATATACATTATATATCAGGACAAAGCTTCTTGCAACCGTAACCATTTCTTCGGGATGGTGGTGGAGCATCGACGTGATCTTTCATCGCCAAAGTATTGTAATGCTTGTGACAAGGAAGGTAATCTTTAAGTGCAACCCTTTTTTTATGCGATAATAAATGCCATTTCTGCTCTAGGGAAATCCTATTCACTTTTGTTTTGAAAATGTATATGGGTAAAGAAGGAATAATATAGTCGCTTATACCGTCC
Source organism: Holotrichia oblita (assembly GCA_023690525.1). Lineage (NCBI taxonomy): Eukaryota > Metazoa > Arthropoda > Insecta > Coleoptera > Scarabaeidae > Holotrichia > Holotrichia oblita. Next base: position 157,741,760 of record CM043016.1, read on the forward strand.
AATCTCCCACAATCTTCATCAATCTTTGTTAAAACTGCTTCAATCTCCATTAGCTTTTATATTTACTTTCCCGTTAGAATACGTATGTCGATATTTACTTTCAACTTCTTCAATGTGTTCTAATCTTATTCGTAGCTCTTCTCGATCCATACTGATTGTATAAGTTCTATATGTGGATAGGAATAGGAAAGCTTAACGAAAACATATTTTCCAACAAAGAAATATATTTTAAAAATATACATAAACCCCAACAATTCTGTTCGAGGACTAGGGAAAAACTTTGTAAAAAACCTAGTCAGGGGTTTAACAACAGTTGATAATTTCAAAATCAAGAAATACAGTATTATAAGTTATATACAAAACTTCTAACATATACATGGTGTTCTGTGAATTTATGTGAGTAGCTAATAATGTTTTAATGCTAGAATATAAATCACCATCCATTTTCGTACAAGATTTTAGAACATGATTATAAAATGATACAAAATCAGAACTTGCTAATATACTAATTTTCTGATTGATTAATTCTTGAAGATGATATATGTTATTGTATGTCTCCGTTGATAAAACGATTTGCTGCCCTCTACTTTTGAGACGGATAACTTGAATGTCTCGATAAGAACTGGCTTCCATCTGGTGATTGGGACTGCAGCCTTCGGTTTTGCAGAATTCTTCCCATTCTTCTTGTGTGAAGAAAATGCATGCGTTCACAGATTTGATTTTTAAAAGGTGAAGGCCTATACCTTAAACCGTATAGAAAAGGTTTGGGATTGTATTTAAAGCCTTCAAAAAACTAATAGATCGACTGCCACAGAGACCTCTGACAGATCATGATATTAGGAAATTCACCAGAGATATACCCTATTTTCGAGGTGTCTTTATGAGAGATACTTTACCTTCAAAACCACTCAAACGGGAGTGTGCAGTCGTTAATTTAGATTCAGTTCAAAATAGCGGTACTCATTGGGTTGCGTATTGCAAAGAAGGAAATGTAGTACACTATTTTGATTCCTTTGGTAATTTGAAACCTCCGTTGGAATTGGTAGATTATTTCAATAATTGTGAGATATTGTACAATCACACCAACCATCAAAGGTATAAGGAATTTATTTGTGGCCATTTATGCTTGAGATTTTTAGTAAACTATAAATGGAACATCTCCTAAGCTTAATTAGCAGTCATGTCAAATACATTTACGTTAACAGGTCGCAGCAGCGTAATCTCTGTAGACTATCACCCTCCAATTGAACTAGATCCTAGATATGAGTATGCTTTAGGATTAATAGGTTTTCATACCTATCACACTATTGCGAACATTGTTGACGGTGCGAATAAATTCTATTATAATAACGATAAAGTTATTGTAATACCCGTTGGTGCATATGAGATATCGGACATTGAAAAATATTTAAAAAATGCATTACCCAACGCCAAATTATCTTTACAACCTAACAATCAAACTTCAAAATGTGAGATGGAGAGTTCCTTAGAAATTGATTTTAGAAAGAAAGATTCCATTGGGAGCATGCTAGGCTTTAGCGAAAAAGTATTAGAAGCCAATAAGAAACATGAGTCGAATTTACCCGTAAACATTATAAAAGTTGCTATGATCAGAGTGAGCTGCAGTATAACGACGGGTGCCTACTACAACGCACATCTATCGCATACGATATTTGAATTTTCACCTCAGGTAGATCCAGGTTATGCAATAAATATCGATCCTCCACACGCCATTTACTTACCTGTATCATCCACGCGAATTGATAATATAACTCTAACCTTGATAGATCAGGACGGTGAACCCGTAGATTTTAGAGGAGAGCAAATTATTATTAGATTGGAATTGAAAAAATATTATAATGGGGTTGGCATTTAATCAGAGATATAAAACCAGCTGCGCTATCATTAGCAATACTAGTCATACTCGTGACGCTAATCAATTAACATTGGTCAATAAAAGCTTTCTTCAATCTCTTGGACTGAAAGTAATAAACGATGGAAAAGTTAGATATATTACAAAGTCTAAATTTCGAAGAAGCAATAACCAGGCATGAATATCACACTTATTATCCCGCAACAAATAGTTTCAATTTAAACGATGAAGTGCGATTTAGTATCCGACATCAAGACATTTATACTCTACCTAGCGAAAGCTATATACATTTGGAAGGAACATTTATTGAGGATGCCGAAGGAACAGGTGACTGTAGTTTAACGAATAATGCCTATGCATTCCTGTTTGAACAAATTCGATATGAAATTAATGGAGTTGAAATCGATCGTTGCAACAAGCCTGGGATTACAACAACAATAAAATCATTGGCTTCTTATAATGATGGTGAAAGTAAAATGTTACAAATGGCTGGATGGAATCCATTTCAAGATACACAGCCTACATTATCTAATACTAAGTTCAACGCATGTATTCCAATGAAGTTTCTAATGGGTTTTTTCGAAGATTATAATCGTATTCTAATTAACGTTAGTCAAGAATTAATACTTGTCAGGAGCAGAACGAATGCGAATTGTTATAAGAATAGTGAGGCGGCAGGCACGAAAAAGGCGTCGATTGAAGTTACTAAAATCGAATGGCATGTTCCACATGTAAGCGTTAATGATGAAATCCGCTTCAAGCTGTTGGACGTTGTTCAAAACAGCAAAACAATATCAATTCCGTTCCGTAAATGGGATTTGTATGAGCTACCATCCTTACGTGCTACAACAACAGACATATGGCCGATAAAATCAAGTAATAACCTGGAAAAGCCCCGCTATGTTCTTGTTGCGTTTCAAAAGGGTAAAAAAGATAACTATAAAGCGGATGCTTCCATGTTCGACCACTGTAGCATTACAAATATGAAATTATACCTGAATTCGGAAAATTATCCATACAGTGATATGAATATAGATATGTCGGAAAAACGTTATGCTAGAGCATACCGAATGTATACATCTTTCAAACCAAGTTATTACGGGAAACCTAGCGAACCTTTGATGAGTTACTCAAAATTTAACAAATGTTCAGTCTTTATAATTGATTGTTCAGCACAAAATGAGGCCGCAAAGTCCAGTACTGTAGATATAAAACTGGAAATGATGTCCAAGGTGGCTTTTAGTGCGGACACAGTGGCATACTGTCTCATTTTACATGATTGTGTGTTTGAGTACGAACCTATCCAGGGTACTGTCAAGAAAATAATTTAAACATGAATGTTTCATTCACGAATACTCCAACAATACACATGTGGTCAGATGAGGAAGATAGACATTCCGAATGGATGTTTTACGCTGCTGATCGAATAAAGTTCCAGCGTCGTATAAGAAACTGCGCAAAAATATTGGAACCAGTTCTCTCCGAAACACATCGTCAAAAAGTGTATAGGAAACATTTCGAGTCGTTTATTGTCGTAGACATACAAGGTTTTGTTAATCGAGACTTTATACCTAAAGAGATGACTATATCAGATGGGAAACGTTCAATACACCTTTTGTTTAAACCAGCAACACCTTTCCATCGGTTAGAACGACAACAGAAAAAGGAAATACGATGGTTGGAGAGGAATTATTTGAATATTAATTATAGTGACGGATATGTAGACTTAAACAATATTGTAGGTACATATCTTAACTGATATTTGTAAATTATTTAAGTAAATATGTAGATTTAGATATTATTAATTTAGAATATCTACAAAATGTACCAAATTTAAACAAAACTAACTCTGCTTGCTTTTTTCATAATAATAAAAATAAATTAAGTATGTGTACACAGCATAATGTTCAAGTTCTATTAGATTATTTAATAGGTGATAACTTGTAATCAACTTGTATCAGTAATAAAAAATAAATACAGCAATTATGAACGTTTTTTATTTTTATATTAATGTGTTAGATTTTTTACTGGATGCTAAGTTGTGATTTTATGTTAGTAATAAACATAATACAGTATTCAAATTATTTATTGAACGTACAATCAATACATATAATTTACTGCAAATTATCCATAATATATAAACACCTCTCTTGGCCGAAATATACGTAACCTCTGTCACATTCCATACAATTACACACCTCTTCGTTGCTAAGTATTGGGTTTTCATGTGGTGGTTCCCAAACTATATTGCCGTTTTGTTTCGGAATATTACCATCTAACGATAAAACGCTTCTAGTGGCGATGTTATACATGTACGTCATTGCTGGGACGTCGCTGCATGGTTCACGCAGCCAGTCAAACTCATTGCGAATTACATGACGCGTTTCTTCATTAAAATAGGGATTACACTCCTCCAGTACTTCAATTAAATCTTCGAACGTAAAATATTTCTCGTTCTGGCACGCAAAGGCGGCCAGAAATTCCAAATCTCTTCTGTGTAACTTCGATGAATATATTTTTTGTGTTATGTACTCGGGAATATTTAGGTGACCAAATACAAAGTCATATACACCATATAGTTCGGACACCATTTTCAACTAAAACACGCATATATTAAACAAGATATTAAACATATTAAATAATAAAACATATAGCACTAAATAAAAATACTCACCAAAATATAACAATGAAGTGGAAAAGATTTATATGTCGGAAAGAATTGGCGAATGCTAAAATAAGACACATCAAATATTAAAATATAATAAATATTAAGCAAAATACGAATGCTTACCTAAGTGCAGGAGAGACTAATATCGAACATTATTTTACATTTGCTTATATGCGATTTTTCATTGCTAAAGCTGTGACGTAAAAATTTCCAGACATTAGATCACATTCTATTAGCATGTATGTGAGTGCCAAAAATTCCGAATATTTGCTTTAAAGTCACGCCTAATCAGCATTCTTTAAGAACATTAATTACTTAGAGTAAAATATTATGTAAAATTTCCCAAAATTTTTAAAATAATTACCTACATAATGCGAGTGAAACCATTTCAGGGCCAAAATATCAACATTCCTAGCGGAATTCCGTCAATTACAAAGCCTAATTAGAAAATGAAAGTAATTAGCGGTGCATGCCCCGCGGGCTTAAAGTGGCGCAGAACACAGGTAGTTTTCCTACTTTCGTAAAACTCACAATTTTACTGAGAATTTCCCTATCAAAAAAGCATTCCCAAATTTCAGTAAAAGCTTTTCCTTTGACGTAGTCTTTAGCTCCAGGCAAATGAATAGTTAAATTTTCTTTTCTTGTCCTGACATTTTTGGGTGGACAGTGTTTACTCCATTTCGTTCTCTTATCTCGTCCTACAAAATATGGTCCTGTTACATCAATTTCCTTAGCTTCGTCGTCATTAAACTCTTGTTCTGTATCGATATCGTCAGGTCTTTCTTCGATATTGTCCTCTTCTCCTGTTTCTTCTTCGTCATCGTATTCTTCTCCACTGTTCACCTCTTCAAATAGTCTCAATAACCTTGCTTGTTCTTTCTCATAGTCCATGTCTATATATAAATTAATTAAAGCAATGATACAGTAACAATAGATACACACTTACCTACCCGAAAATACAATTTTCACACTAAGCAACTTAAAACAACTGCCTTACAGATTTTATTACATCAGTAGTCGCACCCGGTCTGACACACCGTTTTGACGGTTATAACAGTTGTTTTCACACTGCGCATAATAAAAGCTGTTACAACCTATAAATTTAAATCTCTGGAGAAGGTACACAAACGGAAATTGACGAGATTATCCGATCATTTGAAATATCTGTAAAGAATTGAAATATTTACCGCTGAACTCTTGGAAATCTCTGCAATATAGCAAAGCTGATTATTCAATCATAAACAATGAGATTTCTGATATTGCTTGGTCGGACATATTTAAAGATCAATCCGTGGATGATGCTGTTGATATTTTTTACTCTCATTTGTTTAAAGTAATTAAAAAAAATGTTTCCGAAAAGATTGTGGGGAGGTCTCCTTTTCCTGTATGGTATCGACGGTCTACCATTAAAATTTATAAAGAAAAGCGTAAGATGCACTCGAAATGGAAGAGATACTTAAGATTAAGAGATTACGAGTCCTTTACCATCCTTAGACGTCGACTCAAGTATGCCATAAATGTTGATTATCGAAATTGGATAAATTCTGTGCAGTCAAATATCAAATCGGACGCTAATAACTTTTGGAGTTATGTTAAGTCGAAGCGTGCGTCGTCCTTACTCCCGACGTGCATGCACCATATGAATGAAACGGCGACCTCTACACTGGGTATTTGTAAGTTATTTAATAGCTACTTTAAGTCTGTTTTTGAACAGGATGACTGTCTGCTGGACTCTTGTCTTTCGGTTGCTAACAATGCACCTTTTTCGGCTTTCAATGTATCTCTGATTGACCAAAGTTCCGTACTGCAGATGTTAAGATCTTTGGACGTAAGAAAGGGTAGTGGTCCAGATCATATTCCCCCTTTATTTATTAAATCTTGTGCTGAATCTCTTGCATATCCCCTATCTGTAATATTTAACTTATCTCTCACGCAGGGAACTTTTCTTCAAGTTTAGAAAAATGCGTTGATTACTCCAATTCACAAGGGAGGTAGCGCAGATGAGATCTCAAACTATAGGCCGATCTCGAAACTTAGCATTTTTGCAAAACTTTTCGAAAAAATCGTTACTGTCGAGTTATATCACTCCGTAAAGCACATTATCCTGCCACAGCAACATGGTTTTTGTAAGGGTAGATCTACTATTACAAATCTACTTACTTATACCGATTATTTGTCATCTGTCTTGGATCAAGGTGGCCAGGTTGATGTTATCTTGACAGACTTTAAAAAAGCTTTCGATAAAGTCAACCACACTTTATTGATTTCTAAATTAGTTCAAATAGGTTGCCATGGAAACCTTCTCCGGTGGATTACTTTTATATTAGAAATAGGTCACAGGCTGTTGCTATTAATGGACTTAGATCTGACTATATAAACGTGACCTCCGGTGTGCCCCAGGGTTCCCATCTCGGTCCGCTCCTTTTTAATTTATACATAAATGACATTGGTGGGGTCTTCAGCTCTTGCAGGTTTTTGTTGTATGCTGATGATTTAAAAATTTTTAATAGTATTGGTAGTACTAATGACAATTTACAGTTACAATTTGAATTGAATAAATTTGAAATTTATTGTAATTCCAATAGATTACACTTAAATATTAACAAGTGTAAATTTATTAGATTCACTAGGAAGCGTTTACCAGTTGAATTCAATTATACTCTCAGAAATAAAGCTCTGGAGAAGGTTTCCATGGTCAAAGACCTCGGCATAATTTTTGATTCGAAACTTCCATTTCAATACCACCTGGATTTCATTACTCGCCGTGCTTTTAGAACTTTTGGATTTATTTGTAGAATCACTAAGCCTTTTAATGATCATAAATGTCTTATTACCCTTTTCAACACGCTTGTGGTTAATAATCTGCTCTATGGCTCTGTGATTTGGAACCCCATGTATAATGTTTACATTGATAGAGTTGAATCGGTACAAAAAAATGTTTTAAAATTTTTGACATACAAATTTGGCAACAATTTTCAGAGTTATCATGAACGTCTGGTTGCTTATAGTTTATTATCATTAAAACATAGAAGGGTAATTGCAGATCTATTGATAATATATAAACTTGTTCATAATCATTTTGACTGTGACTTGCTCTCCAAAATGAGTTTTAGTGTCCCGAGACTGGAGGCTAGATCCTCCGCGACATTCCAACTAATAACTCAAAGAACCAACATGGGTATAAACTCACCGTTTTATCGAATGTGTAGTAACTACAATAGTTTCGCGAGTAGTTTAGATATTTTTAACTTGTCGCTGTCTGCATTCAGGAGTTCAGTGATCGGTCTTTTTCATGGATAGACTTTTCTGTTTTGTTTTTTTCTTTTTTTTCTAGTTTTAGGTACTTATACTGTTAATCCTACCACACTTTTATTTTACTTACTGCTATCGCTTTTGTTAGTAATATAATTTTTTTTTTACTTTTACTGTTTCTTAAGTTAGTTCGGCTTTTTGCTGATGTTTTGTCTTTTTTGTATTGTATTTATTCATGTATTACGTGGAAATTTTTTTTGGGGCTACAACCCTGTCAATTTCCCGAATATTAAATAAAATAAAAATAAAAAAATAAATAAAATCACACAGAAAGTATTGCACCGGTCTCCTACACCGTGCGCCACCACTGAAAGGTTAATTCTAGTATATTTTACTATGTTCAGTATCGGCTATTGAAGGTAGTACAACTATTAGAATTTATAGAAATTGTGTGTTTTGACTATTTGGTACCCCTAACACTTTAAAAACTTGTAATAATGGGATAATAAGAGAGTAATTTAGAAGAAAATTCTCAATCGAATAAAAGCACTAGAAAAAATTTCAATTTATTCTAATAGCAAGTCAATATTATTAGAAATAATAATTAATGGATGGCCAATAAGCAGATTTTTAATAAAGGACACGGGTCTATGCGGTTGAAACATTTTATCTGCGTGTGTTCGATCGTAGTAGAGAGTGTTCTTATTATACTTGACGTGAATCAATCCGCTAGTAAACTAGTTTCAATACAGTTTTAATGTGTCTTTGTATGGCTGAGAAAATAATATTTAATAGGTGATCGATAAACAGTTTTATAATAGAAGAAATAGGCGTGTGAGGTTCAAATATTTTATTTGCATATTTGCGAACATAATAGGTACAGAGTAATTTTCATTATACTTGTGATCTTATTTTTTTCTGTGGTAGGTGCTAGTTGCTTGGTTTTTTAAACTATATTACTTGTCCGACTACCGTTATAACTCTTGCTGACTAAATTGTGTATGTTGAATGTATTTAATGGCCTTCTTATAACACTACTTTGCCGTGTATAATGCTGCGGTGTTAATTACTTGGTTCATAATAGTAAATCGATCAGGATACCATTCTTCAAGAAAATGTTAGCGTTACCTCGAAGAATTGAATCTTGGCTTCCAGCCTTCTGTTACAACACTGCAGTCTGCTAGTAAACCAGTCTTAATACAATTAAATACAGTTTCAATGTTTGGTTGCAGTGTTTGTGGAAATAATACTTAAAAAATGTCGAAAGGAAAGTCGAAAACCGTAGAAAAGCGATCATCTATTCTCGCATTACATGATCAAAGATATTTCATCTGTGTGTTTACGAACTGTGCATGATACTATTCATCTATACCGAATCAGTAGAACACTCTAAGATCGTAAGACCACCATACATGCCGCCAACAAAGCGGCACTTGAAAATTGACCATTACATAATTCTGTAATTATAGATTATAAACTTGAATATAATGATTTTAATATTTTCGGGTGTTAGAAGTAAATGAAGTTATAAATAGTAAAAGTGAAGTTTATGTGATAGAAACTGAAGACTTCATCGCTGGCAAAATCGAATAAGATTTAAATATGGAATCAGATGAAGAATAAGGAATTAAGGAAAACCTGTTTTGAAAAATTCGTGTTTTATTTGCACATAAACGCAAGAAGAAAAGCTACTAGAATTGCAACTCCTTTGAAATCAGCACTGATGTATGTACAATTGATTTGATTATTTCTAAAGCGATAGGTTTTAATTTCAATTTCAAAGCAATTATAAAAAGACATTTTTCCAGTTTCTATTTCTAATCTAATGCTAGCATTAAATTGTTAATATCATTACAAACTTTTGGTTGAAAAATACTGTGACAATGTTTCTAGCGGTTTCGATACACAGAAATATGCATATTTATTTTTTAATATTTCTGCTTCAGTTTTTGATAACTTGAGGTGGCGAATTAGATCGTCTAATAGATTTAATGAATGTGATGTGGCCTCTAGAGATGGTAAATAGTTTTCATCGCTGTAAGAAAAATTTGTTGAAAAAACAACTCTGTCTTTGCATCAACATATTTGATATTGGTTCAGGTAAAGTTTCCAAGTAAGGAACGGCAGTAGAAGGAGTCAGTTGAATGGTCTTAAAAATTACATTATGAAATTGTACGCTTTTCTCTTAAAGTGGTAATGTTTGACTTATGCCATAGAAGAGAGATGAACTGTTTACATACATGACAAAAATTGTTCGGGAGATTAACAGATACATACACATGGTGCATATGTACGGATGCAAATGTGTTAGCTAGCACTACTATCATAAATTGACTATACTTTTTTGATTTCATTTGTTGTGGAGTCGGTTAAGGAGAGTTAGCATGAGAATCTCTTAATATTTTTTTTATTGATAAACGACAATATTTTAAATACAACGTAATGGCCAATCTTTGAAAATATTTTCAGCATTACAATAAAAATATATATAAGGTATCCCTACTAGAGTGTAATCAAAAACAACCGTGTTGAGTTGTGTCATCAGTGGGTTGTTGTTGTTTTGATATCTCTTTTTATGTATGGTAGATGCTTAGGGTTGCAGTGACTCCCTAAGCTGTATCGCTTGTATGGCTATCACGGCAACTCTCGCGGTGTAGTTTTTGTGTGTGTAAATTGTGTTCAACTGGCTTTGTGATGGCATCATACGGCCTTTTATAATGTCGCGCTGTTAATCACTTTGCTCCCAACAGCGAATGGTAAGTCGATCCGGATTTAAATTAGTCGGATTATCACCGGTTTGAAGATATCGCAAGCAATTATCGCTACTTCAGTTTTTTATGCTTAGTTTTTCGTTTCCACAAAGTGAGATGCATTTTTTAAACTCAACTAATTTGGTATATTCAATATATATTTGATTTAGTTTCTTGGATTGTGAAATAAAGGTTATAATCCATCCAAATAATCGTAAGTTACTTTATAGCTGTCAGGTACCTGTTCACGTGGAATGAACCAGCACGCTGACGATGTAGTTACTTCCAAATTGTATCAGCGTAATGAAAATAATAGAAGCCATTCATCATTGTCGGATATGTACCCCTTTCTCACGCAATATAACAGTACATAACTATTAAAGTAAATCTTACAGTCACCACTGTTGTTAGATGAAATATGGAATTTTACAGAGAGCTATTAATGACTTTAAATTTTGATTCCAAAACTTACATTGTACAGGTTAGCTAATAAGAACGTTGAAATGTAACACCGAACTATTTAAAATATACCATTTCAAATTTAAAATATTTTTCATAAAAAGCTCTGATAGATTTAATTAAATCCGATTCTGAATTTTTCGTAGAGTTCCTGATTGAAAAATTCCAAAATTAAGTATGTTCTATATTTATAATAATCAATTATTTTGTATTAATAATAATAATAATTATACGTGCATGTATAAGCGTTTTGGTATTACGCAATTATGTTAAGGTCGTTTTCAATCAGATTTATAGCATTTATATCGGTATTTGATGTGGACGGAATAGATAAACAAATTCAATCTCATCAATTTAGCAGATTGATTTGCAGTTTACTCACAGTTTATTCGACCCTAATTTTAATTCGACACGTTTACGAGTAGCAGCCATGTTTTTTTTCAGATACGATTATTGGATAAGATTCAATTGGTTCTCATGGTCTCAAAATTTGTTGGAATTGAAGTTTGACGGTACCATATCAACATGTAATTTATTTAATAACCCTAAAATTGAAGGTTTTCGGTCCTAGTTTAAGAGAAAAAAAAAATTTAAAAAAAGTATAGTGAGGTGAGTTCTATAATCAAACACAATTAGAGTTGGTGAAAATAATTTTTAGTTCTAATAATAATAGTTGTGTATATTAACACACAACTTTCGGAAAATGTGGTAATATACCTACTTCACAATTCTGGTTTTCTTACATACATAGCTTCAGTAGTGGATTTCAGTCCAAACATGCTTCTCACAATCCTTTTTTGTTGTAGAAAGCATCCCAAAAAGTCTATTTACTGGTTGGTCTCAGCATTTTACTCCACCTTGGATGTAACATTTGCATCATACAAAGTAAGCATAGTCTCAATATTGAGACAATTTAAACATAACAAAACATAATACAACATACCTTAAAACACAAAGACGAAATATGAGCTTTCCTGTAGAAACTTAACGTTAGGTTTATCACGCATCGACTTGGAATTAATTTGCACAGTCTGACACCTTAATAAAGAAAGTAGTAACCCTATTCTGCCTTCATTCGTTCATATTGAAACAGAGACCTGTTGCCACATTCAACTCCTGAACCGCTTCTTTGATCATATTGTAAATGTAACAACTACCTCCTCACTGCCATCTAGTAATGTTTTATTCCATGAAATAAGCCATGTGACCATCTTAACGCAAAAATATATTACTAGCAAAGGAAAGTTGATAGATATAGCTTGATGCATATGCATTACATTACAAAAAAAGAAGACAGAACGTGGAAATATCCCACAGGAACGTTTTGAGATTGTACCGGCGAAAGTTGAGACAAGATCTTCATTTTTAGAAACTACCAAAAATTATGATATCGATAAAGTATAAGTTTACCAAAGCTGTTAACTTCACCTACTACCTTCATGGAAGCTTCTTAAAACAGTAAGTGTTTCAGCAGGTTATATAATATATTTGTTGTCATTATTTTATGTGTAAACATTTATGCATCCGCTTCGTCTATGCTCATTTATGAAAGTTACAAACTTAAACGAGGCGAGCATGTAAGCGATACTGAACGCCCGCCTTGATTCCACTGCCCGGCCCCTCCACGTTGTTCTCCGCACTGCACTGAAACTTGCTCCTCTTTGCCGAGTCTATTGGTAAATGTAGTTTATATACAGGGTGTCCCATGAGATGACTGCCAAAACCTAAGGATGTGTTATTAAGGCAATTTCAAGTCAAAGATATCTAATGTACATGTGACCAAAACTCTGTCGTAACTGACCTACAAGCATTTGAAGTTTTAGATAACCCTACTAATACAAACCATAATAAATTTAAAAACAAGTCGCTTTATTGATTTAGTTGTTCAAAATGCCCACCTAATTGTTATAGTGAATTGAAGTGGCAGCTCCGCCGGCATCTAATGTTTGCATTTATCTAAGCACTCTAAAGATAGACGTCATAATTGCATAATTTTGATTTTCAAAAAAGGAAAATAATTATAAAAAAAGATTAATTTACGAAATGATATACATTAAAAAAGATGAAAACGCGGTGAATTTTAGAACGGATATCGATAATTTAAGTGTTATTAAAATAATTTAATTCACGCCTGAATTTTATTAATTTTAAGCTCTTGACTAGGTTTTTTTTGCATGTTTTTTCCTAGTCCTTGAACAGAATTATTAGAGCTTGACAAAAAATAGATTGATATACGAATAATTCAAATCATTTTAATTTTTATAGTTGTATTAAACCAATATATCCTTCATTATTATTTGCGAATGTAATTAATATTCGATATATCAAGGAATTCTTTGTTGTTTAGATATTTTTGTTGATAGGCATGCCCATTTATATTATTAGTATTTTGACACATATTAGATGTCAATTTCTTCCACTGAAGAAGTCTTTTTAAAGAAAACATAATATTATATGTTCTGGAATAAATTGGTATTTAATTAATTGCTGTTTTTATTGACCTATAAGTGGAAATATATCAGGAACTGAAAGATTTGAAATGCAAAGCATTTATTTCACTATGTAACAT
>CM043016.1:157755830-157845787 GCA_023690525.1 Holotrichia oblita
ATGGCAGCATATCTGAGGTATACATGTTTAGTGCAATGTATCAAGCGCTCAATTTGAATATTATGGTATTTCTGAACACATGTTATCTCTTCAAAAATATAAGTATATACGTCATGTTAAAAACATTTGTCAATATACTAATAGATACACATTTTACCTATAAATAATATATTCCGTTATTATTAATAAAAATAGTTGAAAAAATACATCTAACGCGAAACGCGAAAAGTCAAATTGTAATCGTCAAAACCTCATTACGTAATATAATGGAAAAAATACTACGTGACGTCATTTACTTATTACCAAAAAAATATATTTCAAAATTAAATACGTTAAAATACGTCTACGTACAAAATACCATCTTTAATAACTAGAGCAATAATCATTAGGCGGCCCTCATAATAAATCGTTGACGTTAGCGCGTCTGCGATCAAAATTTGAACTGTCAAGACGGATTTTTACACTTAGAAGGTTATAGGGTTTATTAGTTCTTTTCATATTACTACCGGGAAAATTTAATTTCTTCCCAACGATATTAAAAATATTGATAAACACATTTGTCAATACTCTGTTTGATAAAATGTATAAATTGTAGAATGATGACTTAAATTCATAATTCAGCAAGTATACAGGGTAACTGCTAATGAAGCGACCATACTTTACAGTTATGTAAAATAAAGAGCGTTTCTACATAGAATGCCATTGATTTATTAAAATAGTCCGTGAAAAAAATCGATTAAAAATAAAATAAGTATGCACATTGCTTTCATACTGCTCAATTCGTATAACATTTTTTTTTTTCATTTTAGTAGTTCATTAGCTGGGACACCTCGACATATTCTGTCGGGTTAAGATTAGCGGAAATGCTGGTCGGTGGGCCGGAAGAGTTCAGTCTAAATTCGAATACTTGGGATGGGTCAGCTTAGACCAAACTCGAAGAGTTTGGGTGGGGTCAACTAGTTTACTTATAATAATTGGTGATTGTAGAGGTAAACGGGGCTCCCTCCTGGGACCTTACGGAAGGACTAAACTCGAAAAGGGGGTGTCAAAAGACGCCTGAAGGATTTTTCTGTGCCTTAGGCTAGGTTTCCTTGCGATTAGATGCTAAATTTTCCCGATGTTTTCAGATTAGTCGGAAATTCGCGTTTATCTCCCGAACGGTTGACGCTACGCCAAAACTATCTATGTCCGAATATATTCTTCTCGGCGAGTACTTGGATATTTTCGGGAAATTTTTTTTTCCGATTAAAACTAAAATCTTTTTGCGTCGCGGCGGCGGCGTCCGATTTAGCGTCGCCTTGCAGGTCGTCTCCAGCGAATTGCCCATGTGAACAATATCGATCGTCAAAATTTCAAAATTCCAACGCCCTTCTAAACGGCTTATTTTTTGATTTTCCTCTGCCAAACTCGATTTTAGAAAATATATTATTCATATACGCGTATATAAGATACCCTTTCATACGAGCGCCGGTGGCGTGATGCTTAGGTATTCGTCTTCGAATCGGATGGTACTAGGTTCAAACCCCTTCTACGACGTATCTGTTTTTTTTTTAATTTTGTTTATAGAGGAATATAGTTAAAATTTATTTTTCATTTACGACAAGGAACAAAAAATAAAAAAATAGGAGTTACTGCGAAAATATTCTATTTTTAATTAAATGTATAATTAAATAATATTTCATTATTTTTTTTACTTTAACCTACACATGCTCACAGAGGTAAGGGAGTCTTCTTTGATACCATCTTTTTATTTCCACAAATATATATTTACGAAAACAATAATGTACAAACAAGAAATGAAATAATAAATTATTACGACGATTTCCAAAATTTCAATGTTCCAACGCCTTTCTAAACCGCTTATTATTTTTTGATAATTCTCATCGTTACTTATACTAAAATCGTATATAGTTCAGTGTATTATCGAGATTATACTATATATATATCTACATATTTTCGAAAGAGTCAAAAAGTCTTTTTTGCATACATTTTTTTTATTTCTCTCCAGCGCGTCTTTAAGGGGGTCAATTTTTTTTCTCCGCTCTCCAATGTACAGGGGAAATTGAATGTCAATATTTTAGGGAACGATTTTTTAGTCTATTTTAAAAACAAAACTTCATATGAACGTGTGACCTAAACGTCTGTCAAAGTAGGTAGCTGAAATTCCGTACGAACGCCACTGGTGGAATTAAAAAAAAATGTGGAACACTCAATAATGCCTCTTGATACATACATAGTTTTACAGGAATTAATGTAAAACTATTTATTTTCGAAAACTTTATCACCCTGTATCTCAAAAGTTAAGACCTTTAGGTCATATGTTCATATGAAGTTTTCTTTTTATCATGACGAGTAGTATGCGATCCCGCTACGTCAGCAAAAAAAAAAATCGTTCCCTGAAATATGGACATTCATTTTGGAAAGAGCCTGTATAGCGGGTTTTATTAAATCAAGACGGCCATACTCCGCTCTTTTACTTATAATAATTGGTGATTGTAGAGGTAAACGGGGCTCCCTCCTGGGACCTTACGGAAGGACTAAACTCGAAAAGGGGGTGTCAAAAGACGCCTGAAGGATTTTTCTGTGCCTTAGGCTAGGTTTCCTTGCGATTAGATGCTAAATTTTCCCGATGTTTTCAGATTAGTCGGAAATTCGCGTTTATCTCCCGAACGGTTGACGCTACGCCAAAACTATCTATGTCCGAATATATTCTTCTCGGCGAGTACTTGGATATTTTCGGGAAATTTTTTTTCCGATTAAAACTAAAATCTTTTTGCGTCGCGGCGGCGGCGTCCGATTTAGCGTCGCCTTGCAGGTCGTCTCCAGCGAATTGCCCATGTGAACAATATCGATCGTCAAAATTTCAAAATTCCAACGCCCTTCTAAACGGCTTATTTTTTTGATTTTCCTCTGCCAAACTCGATTTTAGAAAATATATTATTCATATACGCGTATATAAGATACCCTTTCATACGAGCGCCGGTGGCGTGATGCTTAGGTATTCGTCTTCGAATCGGATGGTACTAGGTTCAAACCCCTTCTACGACGTATCTGTTTTTTTTTTAATTTTGTTTATAGAGGAATATAGTTAAAATTTATTTTTCATTTACGACAAGGAACAAAAAATAAAAAAATAGGAGTTACTGCGAAAATATTCTATTTTTAATTAAATGTATAATTAAATAATATTTCATTATTTTTTTTACTTTAACCTACACATGCTCACAGAGGTAAGGGAGTCTTCTTTGATACCATCTTTTTATTTCCACAAATATATATTTACGAAAACAATAATGTACAAACAAGGAATGAAATAATAAATTATTACGACGATTTCCAAAATTTCAATGTTCCAACGCCTTTCTAAACCGCTTATTATTTTTTGATAATTCTCATCGTTACTTATACTAAAATCGTATATAGTTCAGTGTATTATCGAGATTATACTATATATATATCTACATATTTTCGAAAGAGTCAAAAAGTCTTTTTTGCATACATTTTTTTTTATTTCTCTCCAGCGCGTCTTTAAGGGGTCAATTTTTTTTCTCCGCTCTCCAATGTACAGGGGAAATTGAATGTCAATATTTTAGGGAACGATTTTTTAGTCTATTTTAAAAACAAAACTTCATATGAACGTGTGACCTAAACGTCTGTCAAAGTAGGTAGCTGAAATTCCGTACGAACGCCACTGGTGGAATTAAAAAAAAATGTGGAACACTCAATAATGCCTCTTGATACATACATAGTTTTACAGGAATTAATGTAAAACTATTTATTTTCGAAAACTTTATCACCCTGTATCTCAAAAGTTAAGACCTTTAGGTCATATGTTCATATGAAGTTTTCTTTTTATCATGACGAGTAGTATGCGATCCCGCTACGTCAGCAAAAAAAAAAATCGTTCCCTGAAATATGGACATTCATTTTGGAAAGAGCCTGTATAGCGGGTTTTATTAAATCAAGACGGCCATACTCCGCTCTTTTACTTATAATAATTGGTGATTGTAGAGGTAAACGGGGCTCCCTCCTGGGACCTTACGGAAGGACTAAACTCGAAAAGGGGGTGTCAAAAGACGCCTGAAGGATTTTTCTGTGCCTTAGGCTAGGTTTCCTTGCGATTAGATGCTAAATTTTCCCGATGTTTTCAGATTAGTCGGAAATTCGCGTTTATCTCCCGAACGGTTGACGCTACGCCAAAACTATCTATGTCCGAATATATTCTTCTCGGCGAGTACTTGGATATTTTCGGGAAATTTTTTTTCCGATTAAAACTAAAATCTTTTTGCGTCGCGGCGGCGGCGTCCGATTTAGCGTCGCCTTGCAGGTCGTCTCCAGCGAATTGCCCATGTGAACAATATCGATCGTCAAAATTTCAAAATTCCAACGCCCTTCTAAACGGCTTATTTTTTTGATTTTCCTCTGCCAAACTCGATTTTAGAAAATATATTATTCATATACGCGTATATAAGATACCCTTTCATACGAGCGCCGGTGGCGTGATGCTTAGGTATTCGTCTTCGAATCGGATGGTACTAGGTTCAAACCCCTTCTACGACGTATCTGTTTTTTTTTTTAATTTTGTTTATAGAGGAATATAGTTAAAATTTATTTTTCATTTACGACAAGGAACAAAAAATAAAAAAATAGGAGTTACTGCGAAAATATTCTATTTTTAATTAAATGTATAATTAAATAATATTTCATTATTTTTTTTACTTTAACCTACACATGCTCACAGAGGTAAGGGAGTCTTCTTTGATACCATCTTTTTATTTCCACAAATATATATTTACGAAAACAATAATGTACAAACAAGAAATGAAATAATAAATTATTACGACGATTTCCAAAATTTCAATGTTCCAACGCCTTTCTAAACCGCTTATTATTTTTTGATAATTCTCATCGTTACTTATACTAAAATCGTATATAGTTCAGTGTATTATCGAGATTATACTACTATATATATATCTACATATTTTCGAAAGAGTCAAAAAGTCTTTTTTGCATACATTTTTTTATTTCTCTCCAGCGCGTCTTTAAGGGGGTCAATTTTTTTTCTCCGCTCTCCAATGTACAGGGGAAATTGAATGTCAATATTTTAGGGAACGATTTTTTAGTCTATTTTAAAAACAAAACTTCATATGAACGTGTGACCTAAACGTCTGTCAAAGTAGGTAGCTGAAATTCCGTACGAACGCCACTGGTGGAATTAAAAAAAATGTGGAACACTCAATAATGCCTCTTGATACATACATAGTTTTACAGGAATTAATGTAAAACTATTTATTTTCGAAAACTTTATCACCCTGTATCTCAAAAGTTAAGACCTTTAGGTCATATGTTCATATGAAGTTTTCTTTTTATCATGACGAGTAGTATGCGATCCCGCTACGTCAGCAAAAAAAAATCGTTCCCTGAAATATGGACATTCATTTTGGAAAGAGCCTGTATAGCGGGTTTTATTAAATCAAGACGGCCATACTCCGCTCTTTTACTTATAATAATTGGTGATTGTAGAGGTAAACGGGGCTCCCTCCTGGGACCTTACGGAAGGACTAAACTCGAAAAGGGGGTGTCAAAAGACGCCTGAAGGATTTTTCTGTGCCTTAGGCTAGGTTTCCTTGCGATTAGATGCTAAATTTTCCCGATGTTTTCAGATTAGTCGGAAATTCGCGTTTATCTCCCGAACGGTTGACGCTACGCCAAAACTATCTATGTCCGAATATATTCTTCTCGGCGAGTACTTGGATATTTTCGGGAAATTTTTTTTTCCGATTAAAACTAAAATCTTTTTGCGTCGCGGCGGCGGCGTCCGATTTAGCGTCGCCTTGCAGGTCGTCTCCAGCGAATTGCCCATGTGAACAATATCGATCGTCAAAATTTCAAAATTCCAACGCCCTTCTAAACGGCTTATTTTTTTGATTTTCCTCTGCCAAACTCGATTTTAGAAAATATATTATTCATATACGCGTATATAAGATACCCTTTCATACGAGCGCCGGTGGCGTGATGCTTAGGTATTCGTCTTCGAATCGGATGGTACTAGGTTCAAACCCCTTCTACGACGTATCTGTTTTTTTTTTAATTTTGTTTATAGAGGAATATAGTTAAAATTTATTTTTCATTTACGACAAGGAACAAAAAATAAAAAAATAGGAGTTACTGCGAAAATATTCTATTTTTAATTAAATGTATAATTAAATAATATTTCATTATTTTTTTTACTTTAACCTACACATGCTCACAGAGGTAAGGGAGTCTTCTTTGATACCATCTTTTTATTTCCACAAATATATATTTACGAAAACAATAATGTACAAACAAGAAATGAAATAATAAATTATTACGACGATTTCCAAAATTTCAATGTTCCAACGCCTTTCTAAACCGCTTATTATTTTTTGATAATTCTCATCGTTACTTATACTAAAATCGTATATAGTTCAGTGTATTATCGAGATTATACTATAGTATATATCTACATATTTTCGAAAGAGTCAAAAAGTTTTCTTTTTTCATACATTTTTTTATTCTCTCCAGCGCGTCTTTAAAAAAAAAAATTTTTTTTCTCCGCTCTCGAATTTACAGGGAAATTGAATGTCAATATTTTAACAACGATTTTTTCTCTTTTAAAAAACAAAACTTTATATGAACGTGTGTACCTAAACGTCTGTACAGTAGGTAGCTGAAATTCCGTACGAACGCCACTGGTGGAATTAAAAAAATATGTAACACTCAATAATGCCTCTTGATACATACATAGTTTTACAGGAATTAATGTAAAACTATTTATTTTCGAAAACTTTTACACTGTATCGAGAAAGTTAAGCAATTTGTCAATGTTATGGAATATCTTAAAACGATGCTGCCTCTCTAAATATACAGATATATATCGTCCTGATAAACATTCATTTGTCAATATTCTATTAGATACACATTTCACCTATAAATAATATATTCCGTTATTATTAAATAAAAAATTGAAGGAAATATTGAATTTTAAGCGTTCATAACTTCGATTACGTAAAATAAGTAAAGAAATACTACTGAAAATTTGAACTGTCAAGACGGACTTTTTGTTTGCGTTTACATCGAGATCCCGATGTTTTGATTTTTCGGAAATTCGCGTTTATGTCCCGAACGGTTGTCGCTACGCCAAAACTATCTATGTCCGAATATATTCTTTCGGCGAGATTGGAATTTTCGGGAAATTTTCGTAGATAAAACTGCACTTTACCAAATAACTTCATTGTATCTTGCAATTGCCCATGTGCAGCATATCTGATCGTCATAAATGTTCAAAATTCCAATGTTCAAGCGGCTCAATTTGATTTTTCTGCCAAACTCGATTTCTGAACATATATTATCTATTCATAAAATATAAGATATATACGTGGCATGCTTAGGTAAACGTCTTCGGAATCGAATCGGATACTAGGTTCAAACCCCTTCTACGACGTATCTGTTTTTTTTTTAATTTTGTTTATAGAGGAATATAGTTAAAATTTATTTTTCATTTACGACAAGGAACAAAAAATAAAAAAATAGGAGTTACTGCGAAAATATTCTATTTTTAATTAAATGTATAATTAAATAATATTTCATTATTTTTTTTACTTTTACCTACAAATGCTTTCAGAATTAAGGGATACTTTGATAAATACTTTCTATTTACACAAATACCATATTTAAAACTAACAATAATAAATTAAACGGAAATGAAATAATAAATTATTACGTTACGATTTCGATCAAAATTTCAATGTTCCAACGCCTTTTTAACTTAAAAGCTTATATAGTTTGATAGTTCTTTTCGTTACTTATACTAAAATTATAATTTCAGTTATTAACGATATTAACTAAATATTATCTACATATTTTCGAAAGAGTCAAAAGTCTTTTTGCATACAAATTTTTAAATCTCTCCAATGATCTTAAATTCAATTTTCTCCGCTCTCCAATGTACAGGGAAATTGAATGTCAATATTTTAGGGAACGATTTTTTAGTCTATTTTAAAAACAAAACTTCATATGAACGTGTGACCTAAACGTCTGTCAAAGTAGGTAGCTGAAATTCCGTGACGAACGCCATTAAAAATAAAATAAATGTGGAACACTCAATAATGCCTCTTGATACATACATAGTTTTACAGGAATTAATGTAAAACTATTTATTTTCGAAAACTTTATCACCCTGTATCTCAAAAGTTAAGACCTTTAGGTCATATGTTCATATGAAGTCTTTCTTTTTATCATTACGAGTAGTATGCGATGCTACGGTCAGCAAAAAAAAATCGTTCCCTGAAATATGGACATTCATTTTGGAAAGAGCCTGTATAGCGGGTTTTATTAAATCAAGACGGCCATACTCCGCTCTTTTACTTATAATAATTGGTGATTGTAGAGGTAAACGGGGCTCCCTCCTGGGACCTTACGGAAGGACTAAACTCGAAAAGGGGGTGTCAAAAGACGCCTGAAGGATTTTTCTGTGCCTTAGGCTAGGTTTCCTTGCGATTAGATGCTAAATTTTCCCGATGTTTTCAGATTAGTCGGAAATTCGCGTTTATCTCCCGAACGGTTGACGCTACGCCAAAACTATCTATGTCCGAATATATTCTTCTCGGCGAGTACTTGGATATTTTCGGGAAATTTTTTTTTCCGATTAAAACTAAAATCTTTTTGCGTCGCGGCGGCGGCGTCCGATTTAGCGTCGCCTTGCAGGTCGTCTCCAGCGAATTGCCCATGTGAACAATATCGATCGTCAAAATTTCAAAATTCCAACGCCCTTCTAAACGGCTTATTTTTTTGATTTTCCTCTGCCAAACTCGATTTTAGAAAATATATTATTCATATACGCGTATATAAGATACCCTTTCATACGAGCGCCGGTGGCGTGATGCTTAGGTATTCGTCTTCGAATCGGATGGTACTAGGTTCAAACCCCTTCTACGACGTATCTGTTTTTTTTTTAATTTTGTTTATAGAGGAATATAGTTAAAATTTATTTTTCATTTACGACAAGGAACAAAAAATAAAAAAATAGGAGTTACTGCGAAAATATTCTATTTTTAATTAAATGTATAATTAAATAATATTTCATTATTTTTTTTACTTTAACCTACACATGCTCACAGAGGTAAGGGAGTCTTCTTTGATACCATCTTTTTATTTCCACAAATATATATTTACGAAAACAATAATGTACAAACAAGAAATGAAATAATAAATTATTACGACGATTTCCAAAATTTCAATGTTCCAACGCCTTTCTAAACCGCTTATTATTTTTTGATAATTCTCATCGTTACTTATACTAAAATCGTATATAGTTCAGTGTATTATCGAGATTATACTACTATATATATATCTACATATTTTCGAAAGAGTCAAAAAGTCTTTTTTGCATACATTTTTTTTTATTTCTCTCCAGCGCGTCTTTAAGGGGGTCAATTTTTTTTCTCCGCTCTCCAATGTACAGGGGAAATTGAATGTCAATATTTTAGGGAACGATTTTTTAGTCTATTTTAAAAACAAAACTTCATATGAACGTGTGACCTAAACGTCTGTCAAAGTAGGTAGCTGAAATTCCGTACGAACGCCACTGGTGGAATTAAAAAAAAATGTGGAACACTCAATAATGCCTCTTGATACATACATAGTTTTACAGGAATTAATGTAAAACTATTTATTTTCGAAAACTTTATCACCCTGTATCTCAAAAGTTAAGACCTTTAGGTCATATGTTCATATGAAGTTTTCTTTTTATCATGACGAGTAGTATGCGATCCCGCTACGTCAGCAAAAAAAAAATCGTTCCCTGAAATATGGACATTCATTTTGGAAAGAGCCTGTATAGCGGGTTTTATTAAATCAAGACGGCCATACTCCGCTCTTTTACTTATAATAATTGGTGATTGTAGAGGTAAACGGGGCTCCCTCCTGGGACCTTACGGAAGGACTAAACTCGAAAAGGGGGTGTCAAAAGACGCCTGAAGGATTTTTCTGTGCCTTAGGCTAGGTTTCCTTGCGATTAGATGCTAAATTTTCCCGATGTTTTCAGATTAGTCGGAAATTCGCGTTTATCTCCCGAACGGTTGACGCTACGCCAAAACTATCTATGTCCGAATATATTCTTCTCGGCGAGTACTTGGATATTTTCGGGAAATTTTTTTTCCGATTAAAACTAAAATCTTTTTGCGTCGCGGCGGCGGCGTCCGATTTAGCGTCGCCTTGCAGGTCGTCTCCAGCGAATTGCCCATGTGAACAATATCGATCGTCAAAATTTCAAAATTCCAACGCCCTTCTAAACGGCTTATTTTTTTGATTTTCCTCTGCCAAACTCGATTTTAGAAAATATATTATTCATATACGCGTATATAAAATACCCTTTCATACGAGCGCCGGTGGCGTGATGCTTAGGTATTCGGCTTCGAATCGGATGGTACTAGGTTCAAACCCCCTTCTACGACGTATCTGTTTTTTTTTTAATTTTGTTTATAGAGGAATATAGTTAAAATTTATTTTTCATTTACGACAAGGAACAAAAAATAAAAAAATAGGAGTTACTGCGAAAATATTCTATTTTTAATTAAATGTATAATTAAATAATATTTCATTATTTTTTTACTTTAACCTACACATGCTCACAGAGGTAAGGGAGTCTTCTTTGATACCATCTTTTTATTTCCACAAATATATATTTACGAAAACAATAATGTACAAACAAGGAATGAAATAATAAATTATTACGACGATTTCCAAAATTTCAATGTTCCAACGCCTTTCTAAACCGCTTATTATTTTTTGATAATTCTCATCGTTACTTATACTAAAATCGTATATAGTTCAGTGTATTATCGAGATTATACTATATATATATCTACATATTTTCGAAAGAGTCAAAAAGTCTTTTTTGCATACATTTTTTTTATTTCTCTCCAGCGCGTCTTTAAGGGGGTCAATTTTTTTTCTCCGCTCTCCAATGTACAGGGGAAATTGAATGTCAATATTTTAGGGAACGATTTTTTAGTCTATTTTAAAAACAAAACTTCATATGAACGTGTGACCTAAACGTCTGTCAAAGTAGGTAGCTGAAATTCCGTACGAACGCCACTGGTGGAATTAAAAAAAAATGTGGAACACTCAATAATGCCTCTTGATACATACATAGTTTTACAGGAATTAATGTAAAACTATTTATTTTCGAAAACTTTATCACCCTGTATCTCAAAAGTTAAGACCTTTAGGTCATATGTTCATATGAAGTTTTCTTTTTATCATGACGAGTAGTATGCGATCCCGCTACGTCAGCAAAAAAAAATCGTTCCCTGAAATATGGACATTCATTTTGGAAAGAGCCTGTATAGCGGGTTTTATTAAATCAAGACGGCCATACTCCGCTCTTTATACTATAATAATTGGTGATTGTAGAGGTAAACGGGGCTCCCTCCTGGGACCTTACGGAAGGACTAAACTCGAAAAGGGGGTGTCAAAAGACGCCTGAAGGATTTTTCTAATGCCTTAGGCTAGGTTTCCTTGCGATTAGATGCTAAATTTTCCCGATGTTTTCAGATTAGTCGGAAATTCGCGTTTATCTCCCGAACGGTTGACGCTACGCCAAAACTATCTATGTCCGAATATATTCTTCTCGGCGAGTACTTGGATATTTTCGGGAAATTTTTTTTTCCGATTAAAACTAAAATCTTTTTGCGTCGCGGCGGCGGCGTCCGATTTAGCGTCGCCTTGCAGGTCGTCTCCAGCGAATTGCCCATGTGAACAATATCGATCGTCAAAATTTCAAAATTCCAACGCCCTTCTAAACGGCTTATTTTTTTGATTTTCCTCTGCCAAACTCGATTTTAGAAAATATATTATTCATATACGCGTATATAAAATACCCTTTCATACGAGCGCCGGTGGCGTGATGCTTAGGTATTCGGCTTCGAATCGGATGGTACTAGGTTCAAACCCCTTCTACGACGTATCTGTTTTTTTTTTAATTTTGTTTATAGAGGAATATAGTTAAAATTTATTTTTCATTTACGACAAGGAACAAAAAATAAAAAAATAGGAGTTACTGCGAAAATATTCTATTTTTAATTAAATGTATAATTAAATAATATTTCATTATTTTTTTTACTTTAACCTACACATGCTCACAGAGGTAAGGGAGTCTTCTTTGATACCATCTTTTTATTTCCACAAATATATATTTACGAAAACAATAATGTACAAACAAGAAATGAAATAATAAATTATTACGACGATTTCCAAAATTTCAATGTTCCAACGCCTTTCTAAACCGCTTATTATTTTTTGATAATTCTCATCGTTACTTATACTAAAATCGTATATAGTTCAGTGTATTATCGAGATTATACTATAGTATATATCTACATATTTTCGAAAGAGTCAAAAAGTCTTTTTTGCATACATTTTTTTTTATTTCTCTCCAGCGCGTCTTTAAGGGGGTCAATTTTTTTTCTCCGCTCTCCAATGTACAGGGGAAATTGAATGTCAATATTTTAGGGAACGATTTTTTAGTCTATTTTAAAAACAAAACTTCATATGAACGTGTGACCTAAACGTCTGTCAAAGTAGGTAGCTGAAATTCCGTACGAACGCCACTGGTGGAATTAAAAAAAAATGTGGAACACTCAATAATGCCTCTTGATACATACATAGTTTTACAGGAATTAATGTAAAACTATTTATTTTCGAAAACTTTATCACCCTGTATCTCAAAAGTTAAGACCTTTAGGTCATATGTTCATATGAAGTTTTCTTTTTATCATGACGAGTAGTATGCGATCCCGCTACGTCAGCAAAAAAAAATCGTTCCCTGAAATATGGACATTCATTTTGGAAAGAGCCTGTATAGCGGGTTTTATTAAATCAAGACGGCCATACTCCGCTCTTTTACTTATAATAATTGGTGATTGTAGAGGTAAACGGGGCTCCCTCCTGGGACCTTACGGAAGGACTAAACTCGAAAAGGGGGTGTCGAAAGACGCCTGAAGGATTTTTCTGTGCCTTAGGCTAGGTTTCCTTGCGATTAGATGCTAAATTTTCCCGATGTTTTCAGATTAGTCGGAAATTCGCGTTTATCTCCCGAACGGTTGACGCTACGCCAAAACTATCTATGTCCGAATATATTCTTCTCGGCGAGTACTTGGATATTTTCGGGAAATTTTTTTTCCGATTAAAACTAAAATCTTTTTGCGTCGCGGCGGCGGCGTCCGATTTAGCGTCGCCTTGCAGGTCGTCTCCAGCGAATTGCCCATGTGAACAATATCGATCGTCAAAATTTCAAAATTCCAACGCCCTTCTAAACGGCTTATTTTTTTGATTTTCCTCTGCCAAACTCGATTTTAGAAAATATATTATTCATATACGCGTATATAAGATACCCTTTCATACGAGCGCCGGTGGCGTGATGCTTAGGTATTCGGCTTCGAATCGGATGGTACTAGGTTCAAACCCCTTCTACGACGTATCTGTTTTTTTTTTAATTTTGTTTATAGAGGAATATAGTTAAAATTTATTTTTCATTTACGACAAGGAACAAAAAATAAAAAAATAGGAGTTACTGCGAAAATATTCTATTTTTAATTAAATGTATAATTAAATAATATTTCATTATTTTTTTTACTTTAACCTACACATGCTCACAGAGGTAAGGGAGTCTTCTTTGATACCATCTTTTTATTTCCACAAATATATATTTACGAAAACAATAATGTACAAACAAGGAATGAAATAATAAATTATTACGACGATTTCCAAAATTTCAATGTTCCAACGCCTTTCTAAACCGCTTATTATTTTTTGATAATTCTCATCGTTACTTATACTAAAATCGTATATAGTTCAGTGTATTATCGAGATTATACTATAGTATATATCTACATATTTTCGAAAGAGTCAAAAAGTCTTTTTTGCATACATTTTTTTATTTCTCTCCAGCGCGTCTTTAAGGGGGTCAATTTTTTTTCTCCGCTCTCCAATGTACAGGGGAAATTGAATGTCAATATTTTAGGGAACGATTTTTTAGTCTATTTTAAAAACAAAACTTCATATGAACGTGTGACCTAAACGTCTGTCAAAGTAGGTAGCTGAAATTCCGTACGAACGCCACTGGTGGAATTAAAAAAAAATGTGGAACACTCAATAATGCCTCTTGATACATACATAGTTTTACAGGAATTAATGTAAAACTATTTATTTTCGAAAACTTTATCACCCTGTATCTCAAAAGTTAAGACCTTTAGGTCATATGTTCATATGAAGTTTTCTTTTTATCATGACGAGTAGTATGCGATCCCGCTACGTCAGCAAAAAAAAAAATCGTTCCCTGAAATATGGACATTCATTTTGGAAAGAGCCTGTATAGCGGGTTTTATTAAATCAAGACGGCCATACTCCGCTCTTTTTACTTATAATAATTGGTGATTGTAGAGGTAAACGGGGCTCCCTCCTGGGACCTTACGGAAGGACTAAACTCGAAAAGGGGGTGTCAAAAGACGCCTAAAGGATTTTTCTGTGCCTTAGGCTAGGTTTCCTTGCGATTAGATGCTAAATTTTCCCGATGTTTTCAGATTAGTCGGAAATTCGCGTTTATCTCCCGAACGGTTGACGCTACGCCAAAACTATCTATGTCCGAATATATTCTTCTCGGCGAGTACTTGGATATTTTCGGGAAATTTTTTTTCCGATTAAAACTAAAATCTTTTTGCGTCGCGGCGGCGGCGTCCGATTTAGCGTCGCCTTGCAGGTCGTCTCCAGCGAATTGCCCATGTGAACAATATCGATCGTCAAAATTTCAAAATTCCAACGCCCTTCTAAACGGCTTATTTTTTTGATTTTCCTCTGCCAAACTCGATTTTAGAAAATATATTATTCATATACGCGTATATAAGATACCCTTTCATACGAGCGCCGGTGGCGTGATGCTTAGGTATTCGGCTTCGAATCGGATGGTACTAGGTTCAAACCCCTTCTACGACGTATCTGTTTTTTTTTTAATTTTGTTTATAGAGGAATATAGTTAAAATTTATTTTTCATTTACGACAAGGAACAAAAAATAAAAAAATAGGAGTTACTGCGAAAATATTCTATTTTTAATTAAATGTATAATTAAATAATATTTCATTATTTTTTTTACTTTAACCTACACATGCTCACAGAGGTAAGGGAGTCTTCTTTGATACCATCTTTTTATTTCCACAAATATATATTTACGAAAACAATAATGTACAAACAAGGAATGAAATAATAAATTATTACGACGATTTCCAAAATTTCAATGTTCCAACGCCTTTCTAAACCGCTTATTATTTTTTGATAATTCTCATCGTTACTTATACTAAAATCGTATATAGTTCAGTGTATTATCGAGATTATACTATAGTATATATCTACATATTTTCGAAAGAGTCAAAAAGTCTTTTTTGCATACATTTTTTTTTATTTCTCTCCAGCGCGTCTTTAAGGGGGTCAATTTTTTTTCTCCGCTCTCCAATGTACAGGGGAAATTGAATGTCAATATTTTAGGGAACGATTTTTTAGTCTATTTTAAAAACAAAACTTCATATGAACGTGTGACCTAAACGTCTGTCAAAGTAGGTAGCTGAAATTCCGTACGAACGCCACTGGTGGAATTAAAAAAAATGTGGAACACTCAATAATGCCTCTTGATACATACATAGTTTTACAGGAATTAATGTAAAACTATTTATTTTCGAAAACTTTATCACCCTGTATCTCAAAAGTTAAGACCTTTAGGTCATATGTTCATATGAAGTTTTCTTTTTATCATGACGAGTAGTATGCGATCCCGCTACGTCAGCAAAAAAAAAATCGTTCCCTGAAATATGGACATTCATTTTGGAAAGAGCCTGTATAGCGGGTTTTATTAAATCAAGACGGCCATACTCCGCTCTTTTACTTATAATAATTGGTGATTGTAGAGGTAAACGGGGCTCCCTCCTGGGACCTTACGGAAGGACTAAACTCGAAAAGGGGGTGTCAAAAGACGCCTGAAGGATTTTTCTGTGCCTTAGGCTAGGTTTCCTTGCGATTAGATGCTAAATTTTCCCGATGTTTTCAGATTAGTCGGAAATTCGCGTTTATCTCCCGAACGGTTGACGCTACGCCAAAACTATCTATGTCCGAATATATTCTTCTCGGCGAGTACTTGGATATTTTCGGGAAATTTTTTTTCCGATTAAAACTAAAATCTTTTTGCGTCGCGGCGGCGGCGTCCGATTTAGCGTCGCCTTGCAGGTCGTCTCCAGCGAATTGCCCATGTGAACAATATCGATCGTCAAAATTTCAAAATTCCAACGCCCTTCTAAACGGCTTATTTTTTTGATTTTCCTCTGCCAAACTCGATTTTAGAAAATATATTATTCATATACGCGTATATAAGATACCCTTTCATACGAGCGCCGGTGGCGTGATGCTTAGGTATTCGGCTTCGAATCGGATGGTACTAGGTTCAAACCCCTTCTACGACGTATCTGTTTTTTTTTTAATTTTGTTTATAGAGGAATATAGTTAAAATTTATTTTTCATTTACGACAAGGAACAAAAAATAAAAAAATAGGAGTTACTGCGAAAATATTCTATTTTTAATTAAATGTATAATTAAATAATATTTCATTATTTTTTTTACTTTAACCTACACATGCTCACAGAGGTAAGGGAGTCTTCTTTGATACCATCTTTTTATTTCCACAAATATATATTTACGAAAACAATAATGTACAAACAAGGAATGAAATAATAAATTATTACGACGATTTCCAAAATTTCAATGTTCCAACGCCTTTCTAAACCGCTTATTATTTTTTGATAATTCTCATCGTTACTTATACTAAAATCGTATATAGTTCAGTGTATTATCGAGATTATACTATAGTATATATCTACATATTTTCGAAAGAGTCAAAAAGTCTTTTTTGCATACATTTTTTTTTATTTCTCTCCAGCGCGTCTTTAAGGGGGTCAATTTTTTTTCTCCGCTCTCCAATGTACAGGGGAAATTGAATGTCAATATTTTAGGGAACGATTTTTTAGTCTATTTTAAAAACAAAACTTCATATGAACGTGTGACCTAAACGTCTGTCAAAGTAGGTAGCTGAAATTCCGTACGAACGCCACTGGTGGAATTAAAAAAAAATGTGGAACACTCAATAATGCCTCTTGATACATACATAGTTTTACAGGAATTAATGTAAAACTATTTATTTTCGAAAACTTTATCACCCTGTATCTCAAAAGTTAAGACCTTTAGGTCATATGTTCATATGAAGTTTTCTTTTTATCATGACGAGTAGTATGCGATCCCGCTACGTCAGCAAAAAAAAATCGTTCCCTGAAATATGGACATTCATTTTGGAAAGAGCCTGTATAGCGGGTTTTATTAAATCAAGACGGCCATACTCCGCTCTTTTACTTATAATAATTGGTGATTGTAGAGGTAAACGGGGCTCCCTCCTGGGACCTTACGGAAGGACTAAACTCGAAAAGGGGGTGTCAAAAGACGCCTGAAGGATTTTTCTGTGCCTTAGGCTAGGTTTCCTTGCGATTAGATGCTAAATTTTCCCGATGTTTTCAGATTAGTCGGAAATTCGCGTTTATCTCCCGAACGGTTGACGCTACGCCAAAACTATCTATGTCCGAATATATTCTTCTCGGCGAGTACTTGGATATTTTCGGGAAATTTTTTTTCCGATTAAAACTAAAATCTTTTTGCGTCGCGGCGGCGGCGTCCGATTTAGCGTCGCCTTGCAGGTCGTCTCCAGCGAATTGCCCATGTGAACAATATCGATCGTCAAAATTTCAAAATTCCAACGCCCTTCTAAACGGCTTATTTTTTTGATTTTCCTCTGCCAAACTCGATTTTAGAAAATATATTATTCATATACGCGTATATAAGATACCCTTTCATACGAGCGCCGGTGGCGTGATGCTTAGGTATTCGGCTTCGAATCGGATGGTACTAGGTTCAAACCCCTTCTACGACGTATCTGTTTTTTTTTTTAATTTTGTTTATAGAGGAATATAGTTAAAATTTATTTTTCATTTACGACAAGGAACAAAAAATAAAAAAATAGGAGTTACTGCGAAAATATTCTATTTTTAATTAAATGTATAATTAAATAATATTTCATTATTTTTTTTACTTTAACCTACACATGCTCACAGAGGTAAGGGAGTCTTCTTTGATACCATCTTTTTATTTCCACAAATATATATTTACGAAAACAATAATGTACAAACAAGGAATGAAATAATAAATTATTACGACGATTTCCAAAATTTCAATGTTCCAACGCCTTTCTAAACCGCTTATTATTTTTTGATAATTCTCATCGTTACTTATACTAAAATCGTATATAGTTCAGTGTATTATCGAGATTATACTATAGTATATATCTACATATTTTCGAAAGAGTCAAAAAGTCTTTTTTGCATACATTTTTTTATTTCTCTCCAGCGCGTCTTTAAGGGGGTCAATTTTTTTTCTCCGCTCTCCAATGTACAGGGGAAATTGAATGTCAATATTTTAGGGAACGATTTTTTAGTCTATTTTAAAAACAAAACTTCATATGAACGTGTGACCTAAACGTCTGTCAAAGTAGGTAGCTGAAATTCCGTACGAACGCCACTGGTGGAATTAAAAAAAAATGTGGAACACTCAATAATGCCTCTTGATACATACATAGTTTTACAGGAATTAATGTAAAACTATTTATTTTCGAAAACTTTATCACCCTGTATCTCAAAAGTTAAGACCTTTAGGTCATATGTTCATATGAAGTTTTCTTTTTATCATGACGAGTAGTATGCGATCCCGCTACGTCAGCAAAAAAAAATCGTTCCCTGAAATATGGACATTCATTTTGGAAAGAGCCTGTATAGCGGGTTTTATTAAATCAAGACGGCCATACTCCGCTCTTTTTACTTATAATAATTGGTGATTGTAGAGGTAAACGGGGCTCCCCTCTGGGACCTTACGGAAGGACTAAACTCAGGGGCGTGTCAAAAGGCCTTGAAGGATTTTTATTGCCTTAGGCTAGGTTTCCGCCTTGCGATTAGATACTAAATTTTTCCCGATGTTTTCCAGATTAGTCGGAAATTCGCGTTTATCTCCCGAACGGTTGACGCTACGCCAAAACTATCTATGTCGAATATATTCTTCTCGCTTCGAGTACTTGGATATTTTCGGGAAATTTTTTTCCGATTAAAACTAAAATCTTTTGCGTCACTTGGCAGCGACGTCCGATTTAGCGTCGCCTTGCGGGTCGTCTCCAGCGAATTGCCCATGTGAACAATATCGATCGTCAAAATTTCAAAATTCCAACGCCCTTCTGAAAGCAGCTTATTTTGATTTTCCTCTGCCAAACTCGATTTTAGAAAATATATTATTCATATACGCGTATATAAAATACCATTTTATACGAGCGCCGGTGGCGGTGATGCTTAGGTATTCGGCTTCGAATCGGATGGTACTAGGTTCAAACCCCTTCTACGACGTATCTATTTTTTTTTTTAATTTTGTTTATAGAGGAATATAGTTAAAATTTAGTTTTCATTTACGACAAGGAACAAAAAATAAAAAAATAGGAGTTACTGCGAAAATATTCTATTTTTAATTAAATGTATAATTAAATAATATTTCATTATTTTTTACTTTAACCTACACATGCTCACAGAGGTAAGGGAGTCTTCTTTGATACCATCTTTTTATTTCCACAAATATATATTTACGAAAAACAATAATGTACAAACAAGAAATGAAATAATAAATTATTACGACGACTTCCAATATTTCAATGTTCCAACGCCTTTCTAAACCGCTTATTATTTTTTGATAATTCTCATCGTTACTATACTAAAATCGTATATAGTTCAGTGTATTATCGAGATTATACATATATATATATCTACATATTTTGAAAAGGAGGTCAAAAAGTCTTTTTGCATACATTTTTTTTTATTTCTCTCCAGCGCGTCTTTAAGGAGGTCAATTTTTTTTCTCCGCTCTCCAATGTACAGGGGAAATTGAATGTCAATATTTCAGGGAACGATTTTTTAGTCTATTTTAAAAACAAAACTTGTACGAACGTGTGACCTAAACGTCTGTCAAAGTAGGTGGCTGAAATTTCGTACGAACGCCACTGGTGGAATTAAAAAAAAATGTGGAACACTCAATAATGCCTCTTGATACATACATAGTTTTACAGGAATTAATGTAAAACTATTTTATTTTCGAAAACTTTATCACCCTGTATCTCAAAAGTTAAGACCTTTAGGTCATATGTTCATATGAAGTTTTCTTTTTATCATGACGAGTAGTATGCGATCCCGCTACGTCAGCAAAAAAAAAAAAAAAAAAAAAAGAAGTCCACTCAACGACTTTGACAGGTAAACATTGAAATTCCTAACAAATTTCCTCTCTTCTAAAAATTACGAGATTTATTTAATATTTGTACCTTAACATCTATACAGTTACCCGTAAGGACGTATTTGTTACTGTAATACGTAATGGACAGCTTTTAATATCTAATCAAGGCCGTTAGAATTTTCTCTCTTAAACTATTTACACTGCGAGAAAGCGCGCAATTTGAATAATATGGAATATCTTAAAACATGCTGTCCCTCTCTAAATATACAGATATATATCTCATGATAAACACATTTGTCAATATTCTATTAGATACACATGTCACCTATAAATAATATATTCCGTTATTATTAAATAAAAAACTTGAAAGAAATATCGAATTTTAAGCGTTCATAACTTCATTACGTAAAATAAGTAAAGAAATACTACAAAATTTGAACTGTCAAGACGGACTTTTTATTCTGCGTTTACATCGAGATCATGAGTTGTTGATTTTTCGGTAAAACATTTTGTGATTGTCATTAAGATAATATATACATATAGTATTGAGATTAATTAAATAATCGTAGATATAACTGCACTTTACCAAATAACTTCATTGTATCTTAATAGATGGCAGCATATCTGAGGTATACATGTTTAGTGCAATGTATCAAGCGCTCAATTTGAATATTATGGTATTTCTGAACACATGTTATCTCTTCCAAAAATATAAGTATATACGTCATGTTAAAAACATTTGTCAATATACTAATAGATACACATTTTACCTATAAATAATATATTCCGTTATTATTAATAAAAATAGTTGAAAAAATACATCTAACGCGAAACGCGAAAAGTCAAATTGTAATCGTCAAAACCTCATTACGTAATATAATGGAAAAATACTACGTGACGTCATTTACTTATTACAAAAAATATATATCAAAATTAAATACGTTAAAATACGTCTACGTACAAAATACCATCTTTAATAACTAGAGCAATAATCATTAGGCGGCCCTCATAATAAATCGTTGACGTTAGCGCGTCTGCGATCAAAATTTGAACTGTCAAGACGGATTTTTACACTTAGAAGGTTATAGGGTTTATTAGTTCTTTTCATATTACTACCGGGAAAATTTAATTTCTTCCCAACGATATTAAAAATATTGATAAACACATTTGTCAATACTCTGTTTGATAAAATGTATAAATTGTAGAATGATGACTTAAATTCATAATTCAGCAAGTATACAGGCTAACTGCTAATGAAGCGACCATACTTTACAGTTATGTAAAATAAAGAGCGTTTCTACATAGAATGCCATTGATTTATTAAAATAGTCCGTGAAAAAATCGATTAAAAATAAAATAAGTATGCACATTGCTTTTTCATACTGCTCAATTCGTATAACATTTTTTTTTTTTTTTTTTCATTTTAGTAGTTCATTAGCTGGGACACTCGACATATTCTGTCGGGTTAAGATTAGCGGAAATGCTGGTCGGTGGGCCGGAAGAGTTCAGTCTAAATTCGAATACTTGGGATGGGTCAGCTTAGACCAAACTCGAAGAGTTTGGGTGGGGTCAACTAGTTTACTATACTAATTGGTGATTGTAGAGTTAAACGGGGCTCCCTCCTGGGACCTTACGGAAGGACTAAACTCGGAAAAGTAGGGTGTCGATCGACGCCTAAAGGATTTTTCTAATCAACTGTCTAGGTTTTCCGGCGAACCGACCTTGACTTTTCGCGGGATGTTTTCAGATTGGACCGGAAATTCGCGTTTATCTCCTGAACGGTTGACGCTACGCCAAAACTATCTATGTCCGAATATATTCTTCTCGGCGAGTACTTGGATATTTTCGGGAAATTTTTTTCCGATTAAAACTAAAAATGTCGCGGCGGCGGCGTCCGATTTAGCGTCGCCTTGCAGGTCGTCTCCAGCGAATTGCCCATGTGAATAATATCGATCGTCAAAATTTCAAAATTCCAACGCCCTTCTAAACGGCTTATTTTTTTTTGATTTTCGTCTGCCAAACTCGATTTTAGAAAATATATTATTTATATACGCGTATATAAGATACCCTTTTTCATACGAGCGCCGGTGGCGTGACGCTTAGGTCTTCGGCTTCGAATCGGATGGTACTAGGTTCAAACCCCCTTCTACGACGTATCTGTTTTTTTTTTTAATTTTGTTTATAGAGGAATATAGTTAAAATTTATTTTCATTTACGACAAGGAACAAAAAATAAAAAAATAGGAGTTACTGCGAAAATATTCTATTTTTTAATTAAATGTATAATTAAATAATATTTCATTATTTTTTTTACTTTAACCTACACATGCTCACAGAGGTAAGGAGTCTTCTTTGATACCATCTTTTTATTTCCACAAATATATATTTACGAAAACAATAATGTACAAACAAGGAATGAAATAATAAATTATTACGACGATTTCCAAAATTTCAATTTCAAACGCCTTTCTAAACCGCTTATTATTTTTTGTATTCTCGTTTGGTAAAAATCGTATATAGTTCAGTGTATTATCGAGATTATACTAAGTATATATCTACATATTTTCGAAAGTCAAAGTCTTTGCATACATTTTTTTTATTTCTCTCCAAAGGGTCCAATTTTTCATGCCATGGAAATTGAATGTCAATATTTTAGGGAACGATTTCATAGTGTATTTTAATAAGGGAAATTTGTCTATAAACTATCATATGAACGTATGACCTAAACGTCTGTCAAAGTAGGTAGCTGAAATTCCATTACGAACGCCACTGGTGGAATTAAAAAAAAAATGTGGAACACTCAATAATGCCTCTTGATACATACGTATAGTTTAAAATTCAGTGGGAATTAATAAAAAACTATTTATTTTAAGAAAACTTTATCACCCTGTATCTCAAAAGTTAAGACCTTTAGGTCATATGTTCATATGAAGTTTTCTCTTTAACATGACGAGTAGTATGCGATCCAAAATTTTACGTCAGAACAAAAAAAAAAAACTATTTATTTTCGAAAACTTTATCACCCTGTATCTCAAAAGCTAAGACCTTTAACCGCATATGTTCATATGAAGTTTTCTTTTTATCATGACGACTAATCTGACGATCCCGCTACGATCCAGCAAAAAAAAAAAAAAAAAAACCCTTCCCTGAAATATGGACATTCATTTTGGAAAGTGCCTGTATAGCGGGTTTTATTCAATCAAGACAGCCATATTCCGCTCTTTTACTATACTAATTGGTGATTGTAGAGTTGATTGGGCGTCCCTCCTGCGACCTTACGGGAAGGAGGAAAATCAACGTAGGGTGTCGATAGACGGAAAAAGGATTGTTCTATACAAATGGCTAGGTTTTCCGCAGACGAACTGACCTGTGACATTTCAAACGATTAAAAATTCAGATTAGTGGGAAATTCGCGTTTATCTCCCGAACGGTTAACGCTACGCCAAAACTATTCATGTCCGAACATATTCCTCGACGAGTACTTGGTTATTTTGGGGAAAAAAAATTTTTTCCGATTAAAACTAAAAAATACAGCGTCGGGGCGCCGACGCCCAATAAGACGACGCTTTCCCAGACGTGACCGCCGAACCGGCCGTATTTATAATGACGATTTCCAAAATTTCAAAGTTCCAACGCCTTTCTAAACCGCTTATTTTTTGATAAACGTCGCCAAAATTCCTCAAAACAGATAGGTACTAGATATTTCTATATGAGAATATGATATCTCGAATTTACGAGCTCCTGTGGCGCATCGGAACGGACGGTGGCCCACGGCGCTAGAGGTACGGCGTTCAAATCTCGACGAGGGATACTATGGTTTTTTTCTTTGGTTTTTTGTTTTTTTTTATTAATGATTGAAAAGAATAATATATAAAATAAAGAAGTCTTCATTTCAACGGCGACGAAACACAAGAAATAATAATTAAAAAAACACGATGAATCATTAAATGCGTTAAAGAATTTCCAATTTTTTACAATTGTCCGATTGGAAAAACGTTATTATTTATACTAAAAATCGTTTCTTATTTTGTGGTTCAATAAATACCACAAGTAGTAATAATTACAAACATCTCTCCATGTCTAAAAGTAATTTAAAAATATGAAACAAGTAAGAATAGTTTAATTATCTGTATGTCAGTGTATTATCGAGATTATACTAAGTATATATCTACATATTTTCGAAAGAGCTAAAAAGTCTTATTTGTATACATTCAGGGGAAATTGAATGTCAATATTTTAGGGAACGATTTTATGATGTATTTTAAAAAGGAAACTTATATAAACTTATATATGAACGTGTGACCTAAACGTCTGTCAAAGTAGGTAGCTGAAATTCCGTACGAACGCCACTGGTGGAATTAAAAAAATGGGGAACACTCAATAATGCCTCTTGATACATACTACACGTATACCACGTTTCATTAAAATATCTAAAGTGGTATTACAGGAATTAATAAAAAACTATTTATTTTCGAAAACTTTATCACCCTGTATCTCAAAAGTTAAGACCTTTAGGTCATATGTTCATATGAAGTTTTCTCTTTAACATGACGAGTAGTATACGGTCCCGCTACCTCAGCAAAAAAAAACTATTTATTTTCGAAAACTTTATCACCCTGTATCTCAAAAGCTAAGACCTTTAGGTCATATGTTCATATGAAGTTTTTTTTTATCATGACGACTAATATACGATCCCGCTACGTCCAGCAAAAAAAAAAAAAAAAACCCTTCCTGAAATATGGACATTCATTTTGGAAAGTGCCTGTATAGCGGGTTTTATTCAATCAAGACAGCCATATTCCGCTCTTTAGTATATAATAATTGGTGATTGTAGAGGTGATTGGGCGTCCCTCCTGAGACCTTACGAAAGGACTAAACTCAAACGTAGGGTGTCGATCGACGGGAAAAGGATTTTTCTAATCAACTGTCTAGGTTTTCCGCAGACCAACGTCCGAATCCTGTAAGATTAGCAAACGAATTAAAAATTCGCGTTGGAGGGACTTTGAGCGCTTATATCTCCCGAACGGTTAACGCTACGCCAAAACTATTCATGTCCGAACATATTCTCCTCGACGAGTACTTGGTTATTTTGGGAAAAAAAATTTTTTCCGATTAAAACTAAAAAATACAGCGTCGGGGCGCCGACGCCCAATAAGACGACGCTTTCCCAGACGTGACCGCCGAACCGGCCGTATTTATAATGACGATTTCCAAAATTTCAAAGTTCCAACGCCTTTCTAAACCGCTTATTTTTTGATAAACGTCGCCAAAATTCCTCAAAACAGATAGGTACTAGATATTTCTATATGAGAATATGATATCTCGAATTTACGAGCTCCTGTGGCGCATCGGAACGGACGGTGGCCCACGGCGCTAGAGGTACGGCGTTCAAATCTCGACGAGGGATACTATGGTTTTTTTTCTTTGGTTTTTTGTTTTTTTTTATTAATGATTGAAAAGAATAATATATAAAATAAAGAAGTCTTCATTTCAACGGCGACGAAACACAAGAAATAATAATTAAAAAACACGATGAATCATTAAATGCGTTAAAGAATTTCCAATTTTTTACAATTGTCCGATTGGAAAAACGTTATTATTTATACTAAAAATCGTTTCTTATTTTGTGGTTCAATAAATACCACAAGTAGTAATAATTACAAACATCTCTCCATGTCTAAAAGTAATTTAAAAATATGAAACAAGTAAGAATAGTTTAATTATCTGTATGTCAGTGTATTATCGAGATTATACTAAGTATATATCTACATATTTTCGAAAGAGCTAAAAAGTCTTATTTGTATACATTCAGGGGAAATTGAATGTCAATATTTTAGGGAACGATTTTATGATGTATTTTAAAAAGGAAACTTATATAAACTTATATATGAACGTGTGACCTAAACGTCTGTCAAAGTAGGTAGCTGAAATTCCGTACGAACGCCACTGGTGGAATTAAAAAAATGGGGAACACTCAATAATGCCTCTTGATACATACTACACGTATACCACGTTTCATTAAAATATCTAAAGTGGTATTACAGGAATTAATAAAAAACTATTTATTTTCGAAAACTTTATCACCCTGTATCTCAAAAGTTAAGACCTTTAGGTCATATGTTCATATGAAGTTTTCTCTTTAACATGACGAGTAGTATACGGTCCCGCTACCTCAGCAAAAAAAAAAAACTATTTATTTTCGAAAACTTTATCACCCTGTATCTCAAAAGCTAAGACCTTTAGGTCATATGTTCATATGAAGTTTTCTTTTTATCATGACGACTAATATACGATCCCGCTACGTCCAGCAAAAAAAAAAAAAACCCTTCCCTGAAATATGGACATTCATTTTGGAAAGTGCCTGTATAGCGGGTTTTATTCAATCAAGACAGCCATATTCCGCTCTTTTTATATAATAATTGGTGTTGTAGAGTTGATTGGGCGTCCCTCCTGAGACCTTACGAAGGAGGACTAAACTCGAAAAGGGGGTGTCGATCGACGGGAAAAGGATTTTTCTAATCAACTGTCTAGGTTTCGCCGCAGACCAACGTCCGAATCCTGTAAGATTAGCAAACGAATTAAAAATCGCGTTGGAGCGGACTTTGAGCGCTTATATCTCCCGAACGGTTAACGCTACGCCAAAACTATTCATGTCCGAACATATTCTCCTCGACGAGTACTTGGTTATTTTGGGGAAAAAAATTTTTTCCGATTAAAACTAAAAAATACAGCGTCGGGGCGCCGACGCCCAATAAGACGACGCTTTCCCAGACGTGACCGCCGAACCGGCCGTATTTATAATGACGATTTCCAAAATTTCAAAGTTCCAACGCCTTTCTAAACCGCTTATTTTTTGATAAACGTCGCCAAAATTCCTCAAAACAGATAGGTACTAGATATTTCTATATGAGAATATGATATCTCGAATTTACGAGCTCCTGTGGCGCATCGGAACGGACGGTGGCCCACGGCGCTAGAGGTACGGCGTTCAAATCTCGACGAGGGATACTATGGTTTTTTTCTTTGGTTTTTTTTTTTTTTATTAATGATTGAAAAGAATAATATATAAA
Organism: Holotrichia oblita; assembly: GCA_023690525.1. Lineage (NCBI taxonomy): Eukaryota > Metazoa > Arthropoda > Insecta > Coleoptera > Scarabaeidae > Holotrichia > Holotrichia oblita. Next base: position 157,783,320 of record CM043016.1, read on the forward strand.
ATAAAGAAGTCTTCATTTCAACGGCGACGAAACACAAGAAATAATAATTAAAAAAACACGATGAATCATTAAATGCGTTAAAGAATTTCCAATTTTTTACAATTGTCCGATTGGAAAAACGTTATTATTTATACTAAAAATCGTTTCTTATTTTGTGGTTCAATAAATACCACAAGTAGTAATAATTACAAACATCTCTCCATGTCTAAAAGTAATTTAAAAATATGAAACAAGTAAGAATAGTTTAATTATCTGTATGTCAGTGTATTATCGAGATTATACTAAGTATATATCTACATATTTTCGAAAGAGCTAAAAAGTCTTATTTGTATACATTCAGGGGAAATTGAATGTCAATATTTTAGGGAACGATTTTATGATGTATTTTAAAAAGGAAACTTATATAAACTTATATATGAACGTGTGACCTAAACGTCTGTCAAAGTAGGTAGCTGAAATTCCGTACGAACGCCACTGGTGGAATTAAAAAAATGGGGAACACTCAATAATGCCTCTTGATACATACTACACGTATACCACGTTTCATTAAAATATCTAAAGTGGTATTACAGGAATTAATAAAAAACTATTTATTTTCGAAAACTTTATCACCCTGTATCTCAAAAGTTAAGACCTTTAGGTCATATGTTCATATGAAGTTTTCTCTTTAACATGACGAGTAGTATACGGTCCCGCTACCTCAGCAAAAAAAAAAAACTATTTATTTTCGAAAACTTTATCACCCTGTATCTCAAAAGCTAAGACCTTTAGGTCATATGTTCATATGAAGTTTTCTTTTTATCATGACGACTAATATACGATCCCGCTACGTCCAGCAAAAAAAAAAAAAAAACCCTTCCCTGAAATATGGACATTCATTTTGGAAAGTGCCTGTATAGCGGGTTTTATTCAATCAAGACAGCCATATTCCGCTCTTTTTTACTATAATAATTGGTGTCGTTAGAGGTAATTGGGCGTCCCTCCTGAGACCTTACGGAAGGACTAAACTCGAAAAGGGGGTGTCGATCGACGGGAAAAGGATTTTTCTAATCAACTGTCTAGGTTTCGCCGCAGACCAACGTCCGAATCCTGTAAGATTAGCAAACGATTGTTTTCAGATTGGAGCGGAAATTGAGCGTTATATCTCCCGAACGGTTAACGCTACGCCAAAACTATTCATGTCCGAACATATTCTCCTCGACGAGTACTTGGTTATTTTGGGGAAAAAAAATTTTTTCCGATTAAAACTAAAAAATACAGCGTCGGGGCGCCGACGCCCAATAAGACGACGCTTTCCCAGACGTGACCGCCGAACCGGCCGTATTTATAATGACGATTTCCAAAATTTCAAAGTTCCAACGCCTTTCTAAACCGCTTATTTTTTGATAAACGTCGCCAAAATTCCTCAAAACAGATAGGTACTAGATATTTCTATATGAGAATATGATATCTCGAATTTACGAGCTCCTGTGGCGCATCGGAACGGACGGTGGCCCACGGCGCTAGAGGTACGGCGTTCAAATCTCGACGAGGGATACTATGGTTTTTTTCTTTTTTTTTTGTTTTTTTTTATTAATGATTGAAAAGAATAATATATAAAATAAAGAAGTCTTCATTTCAACGGCGACGAAACACAAGAAATAATAATTAAAAAAACACGATGAATCATTAAATGCGTTAAAGAATTTCCAATTTTTACAATTGTCCGATTGGAAAAACGTTATTATTTATACTAAAAATCGTTTCTTATTTTGTGGTTCAATAAATACCACAAGTAGTAATAATTACAAACATCTCTCCATGTCTAAAAGTAATTTAAAAATATGAAACAAGTAAGAATAGTTTAATTATCTGTATGTCAGTGTATTATCGAGATTATACTAAGTATATATCTACATATTTTCGAAAGAGCAAAAAAAGTCTTATTTGTATACATTCAGGGGAAATTGAATGTCAATATTTTAGGGAACGATTTTATGATGTATTTTAAAAAGGAAACTTATATAAACTTATATATGAACGTGTGACCTAAACGTCTGTCAAAGTAGGTAGCTGAAATTCCGTACGAACGCCACTGGTGGAATTAAAAAAATGGGGAACACTCAATAATGCCTCTTGATACATACTACACGTATACCACGTTTCATTAAAATATCTAAAGTGGTATTACAGGAATTAATAAAAAACTATTTATTTTCGAAAACTTTATCACCCTGTATCTCAAAAGTTAAGACCTTTAGGTCATATGTTCATAAGGAAGTTTTCTCTTTAACATGACGAGTAGTATACGGTCCCGCTACCTCAGCAAAAAAAAAAAACTATTTATTTTCGAAAACTTTATCACCCTGTATCTCAAAAGCTAAGACCTTTAGGTCATATGTTCATATGAAGTTTTCTTTTTATCATGACGACTAATATACGATCCCGCTACGTCCAGCAAAAAAAAAAAAAAAAAAACCCTTCCCTGAAATATGGACATTCATTTTGGAAAGTGCCTGTATAGCGGGTTTTATTCAATCAAGACAGCCATATTCCGCTCTTTACTATACTAATTGGTGATTGTAGAGTTGATTGGGGTCCCTCCTGAGACCTTACGAAAGGAGGAAACTCAAACGGGGGGTGTCGATCGACGGGAAAAGGATTTTTCTAATCAACTGGCTAGGTTTTCCGCAGACCAACGTCCGAATCCTGTAAGATTTCCAAACGAATTAAAAATTCGCGTTGGAGGGAAATTGAGCGCTTATATCTCCCGAACGGTTAACGCTACGCCAAAACTATTCATGTCCGAACATATTCTCCTCGACGAGTACTTGGTTATTTTGGGGAAAAAAATTTTTTCCGATTAAAACTAAAAAATACAGCGTCGGGGCGCCGACGCCCAATAAGACGACGCTTTCCCAGACGTGACCGCCGAACCGGCCGTATTTATAATGACGATTTCCAAAATTTCAAAGTTCCAACGCCTTTCTAAACCGCTTATTTTTTGATAAACGTCGCCAAAATTCCTCAAAACAGATAGGTACTAGATATTTCTATATGAGAATATGATATCTCGAATTTACGAGCTCCTGTGGCGCATCGGAACGGACGGTGGCCCACGGCGCTAGAGGTACGGCGTTCAAATCTCGACGAGGGATACTATGGTTTTTTTCTTTGGTTTTTTGTTTTTTTTTATTAATGATTGAAAAGAATAATATATAAAATAAAGAAGTCTTCATTTCAACGGCGACGAAACACAAGAAATAATAATTAAAAAAACACGATGAATCATTAAATGCGTTAAAGAATTTCCAATTTTTTACAATTGTCCGATTGGAAAAACGTTATTATTTATACTAAAAATCGTTTCTTATTTTGTGGTTCAATAAATACCACAAGTAGTAATAATTACAAACATCTCTCCATGTCTAAAAGTAATTTAAAAATATGAAACAAGTAAGAATAGTTTAATTATCTGTATGTCAGTGTATTATCGAGATTATACTAAGTATATATCTACATATTTTCGAAAGAGCTAAAAAGTCTTATTTGTATACATTCAGGGGAAATTGAATGTCAATATTTTAGGGAACGATTTTATGATGTATTTTAAAAAGGAAACTTATATAAACTTATATATGAACGTGTGACCTAAACGTCTGTCAAAGTAGGTAGCTGAAATTCCGTACGAACGCCACTGGTGGAATTAAAAAAATGGGAACACTCAATAATGCCTCTTGATACATACTACACGTATACCACGTTTCATTAAAATATCTAAAGTGGTATTACAGGAATTAATAAAAAACTATTTATTTTCGAAAACTTTATCACCCTGTATCTCAAAAGTTAAGACCTTTAGGTCATATGTTCATATGAAGTTTTCTCTTTAACATGACGAGTAGTATACGGTCCCGCTACCTCAGCAAAAAAAAAAAAAACTATTTATTTTCGAAAACTTTATCACCCTGTATCTCAAAAGCTAAGACCTTTAGGTCATATGTTCATATGAAGTTTTCTTTTTATCATGACGACTAATATACGATCCCGCTACGTCCAGCAAAAAAAAAAAAAAAAAAAACCCTTCCCTGAAATATGGACATTCATTTTGGAAAGTGCCTGTATAGCGGGTTTTATTCAATCAAGACAGCCATATTCCGCTCTTTTTACTATACTAATTGGTGATTGTTGAGGTAAATTGGGCGTCCCTCCTGAGACCTTACGGAAGGACTAAAATCGAAAAGGGGGGTGCCGATCGACGGGAAAAGGATTTTTCTAATCAACTGTCTAGGTTTTCCGGCGAACTGACCTTGACATTTCCCGATGTTTTCAGATTAGAGCGGAAATTCGCGTTTATCTCCCGAACGGTTAACGCTACGCCAAAACTATTCATGTCCGAACATATTCTCCTCGACGAGTACTTGGTTATTTTGGGGAAAAAAATTTTTTCCGATTAAAACTAAAAAATACAGCGTCGGGGCGCCGACGCCCAATAAGACGACGCTTTCCCAGACGTGACCGCCGAACCGGCCGTATTTATAATGACGATTTCCAAAATTTCAAAGTTCCAACGCCTTTCTAAACCGCTTATTTTTTGATAAACGTCGCCAAAATTCCTCAAAACAGATAGGTACTAGATATTTCTATATGAGAATATGATATCTCGAATTTACGAGCTCCTGTGGCGCATCGGAACGGACGGTGGCCCACGGCGCTAGAGGTACGGCGTTCAAATCTCGACGAGGGATACTATGGTTTTTTTCTTTGGTTTTTTGTTTTTTTTTATTAATGATTGAAAAGAATAATATATAAAATAAAGAAGTCTTCATTTTCAACGGCGACGAAACACAAGAAATAATAATTAAAAAAACACGATGAATCATTAAATGCGTTAAAGAATTTCCAATTTTTTACAATTGTCCGATTGGAAAAACGTTATTATTTATACTAAAAATCGTTTCTTATTTTGTGGTTCAATAAATACCACAAGTAGTAATAATTACAAACATCTCTCCATGTCTAAAAGTAATTTAAAAATATGAAACAAGTAAGAATAGTTTAATTATCTGTATGTCAGTGTATTATCGAGATTATACTAAGTATATATCTACATATTTTCGAAAGAGCTAAAAAGTCTTATTTGTATACATTCAGGGGAAATTGAATGTCAATATTTTAGGGAACGATTTTATGATGTATTTTAAAAAGGAAACTTATATAAACTTATATATGAACGTGTGACCTAAACGTCTGTCAAAGTAGGTAGCTGAAATTCCGTACGAACGCCACTGGTGGAATTAAAAAAAATGGGGAACACTCAATAATGCCTCTTGATACATACTACACGTATACCACGTTTCATTAAAATATCTAAAGTGGTATTACTAGGAATTAATAAAAAACTATTTATTTTCGAAAACTTTATCACCCTGTATCTCAAAAGTTAAGACCTTTAGGTCATATGTTCATATGAAGTTTTCTCTTTAACATGACGAGTAGTATACGGTCCCGCTACCTCAGCAAAAAAAAAAAAACTATTTATTTTCGAAAACTTTATCACCCTGTATCTCAAAAGCTAAGACCTTTAGGTCATATGTTCATATGAAGTTTTCTTTTTATCATGACGACTAATATACGATCCCGCTACGTCCAGCAAAAAAAAAAAAAAAAAACCCTTCCCTGAAATATGGACATTCATTTTGGAAAGTGCCTGTATAGCGGGTTTATTCAATCAAGACAGCCATATTCCGCTCTTTTATATAATAATTGGTGATTGTTGAGTTGATTGGGCGTCCCTCCTGAGACCTTACGGAAGGAGGAAAATCAACACGTAGGGTGTCGATAGACGGGAAAGGATTGTTCTATACAAATGGCTAGGTTTCGCCGCAGACCAACGTGAACCTTGACATTTCCCGATGTTTTCAGATTAGTTGGGGAAATTCGCGTTTATCTCCCGAACGGTTAACGCTACGCCAAAACTATTCATGTCCGAACATATTCTCCTCGACGAGTACTTGGTTATTTTGGGGAAAAAAATTTTTTCCGATTAAAACTAAAAAATACAGCGTCGGGGCGCCGACGCCCAATAAGACGACGCTTTCCCAGACGTGACCGCCGAACCGGCCGTATTTATAATGACGATTTCCAAAATTTCAAAGTTCCAACGCCTTTCTAAACCGCTTATTTTTTGATAAACGTCGCCAAAATTCCTCAAAACAGATAGGTACTAGATATATTTCTATATGAGAATATGATATCTCGAATTTACGAGCTCCTGTGGCGCATCGGAACGGACGGTGGCCCACGGCGCTAGAGGTACGGCGTTCAAATCTCGACGAGGGATACTATGGTTTTTTTCTTTGGTTTTTTGTTTTTTATTAATGATTGAAAAGAATAATATATAAAATAAAGAAGTCTTCATTTCAACGGCGACGAAACACAAGAAATAATAATTAAAAAACACGATGAATCATTAAATGCGTTAAAGAATTTCCAATTTTTACAATTGTCCGATTGGAAAAACGTTATTATTTATACTAAAAATCGTTTCTTATTTTGTGGTTCAATAAATACCACAAGTAGTAATAATTACAAACATCTCTCCATGTCTAAAAGTAATTTAAAAATATGAAACAAGTAAGAATAGTTTAATTATCTGTATGTCAGTGTATTATCGAGATTATACTAAGTATATATCTACATATTTTCGAAAGAGCTAAAAAAGTCTTATTTGTATACATTCAGGGGAAATTGAATGTCAATATTTTAGGGAACGATTTTATGATGTATTTTAAAAAGGAAACTTATATAAACTTATATATGAACGTGTGACCTAAACGTCTGTCAAAGTAGGTAGCTGAAATTCCGTACGAACGCCACTGGTGGAATTAAAAAAAAAATGGGGAACACTCAATAATGCCTCTTGATACATACTACACGTATACCACGTTTCATTAAAATATCTAAAGTGGTATTACAGGAATTAATAAAAAACTATTTATTTTCGAAAACTTTATCACCCTGTATCTCAAAAGTTAAGACCTTTAGGTCATATGTTCATATGAAGTTTTCTCTTTAACATGACGAGTAGTATACGGTCCCGCTACCTCAGCAAAAAAAAAAAAAAAAACTATTTATTTTCGAAAACTTTATCACCCTGTATCTCAAAAGCTAAGACCTTTAGGTCATATGTTCATATGAAGTTTTCTTTTTATCATGACGACTAATATACGATCCCGCTACGTCCAGCAAAAAAAAAAAAAAAACCCTTCCCTGAAATATGGACATTCATTTTGGAAAGTGCCTGTATAGCGGGTTTTATTCAATCAAGACAGCCATATTCCGCTCTTTTACTATACTAATTGGTGATTGTAGAGTTGATTGGGCGTCCCTCCTGCGACCTTACGGAAGGAGGAAAATCAACACGTAGGGTGTCGATAGACGCCTAAAGGATTTTTCTATACAAATGGCTAGGTTTTCCGGCGAACGTGACCTTGACATTTCCCGATGTTTTCAGATTAGTGGGAAATTCGCGTTTATCTCCCGAACGGTTAACGCTACGCCAAAACTATTCATGTCCGAACATATTCTCCTCGACGAGTACTTGGTTATTTTGGGGAAAAAAATTTTTTTCCGATTAAAACTAAAATCTTACAGCGTCGGGGCGCCGACGCCCAATAAGACGACGCTTTCCCAGACGTGACCGCCGAACCGGCCGTATTTATAATGACGATTTCAAAATTTCAAAGTTCCAACGCCTTTCTAAACCGCTTATTTTTTGATAAACGTCGCCAAAATTCCTCAAAACAGATAGGTACTAGATATTTCTATTGAGAATATGATATCTCGAATTTACGAGCTCCTTGGCGCATCGGAGCGGACGGTGGCCCGTGGCGCTAGAGGTCTTCGGCGTTCAAATCTCGACGAGGGATACTAGGTTTTTTTCTTTGGTTTTTTGTTTTTTTTTATTAATGATTGAAAAGAATATATATAAAATAAAGAAGTCTTCATTTCAACGGCGACGAAACACAAGAAATAATAATTAAAAAAACACGATGAATCATTAAATGCGTTAAAGAATTTCCAATTTTTTACAATTGTCCGATTGGAAAAAACGTTATTATTTATACTAAAAATCGTTTCTTATTTTGTGGTTCAATAAATACCACAAGTAGTAATAATTACAAACATCTCTCCATGTCTAAAAGTAATTTAAAAAATATGAAACAAGTAAGAATAGTTTAATTATCTGTATGTCAGTGTATTATCGAGATTATACTAAGTATATATCTACATATTTTCGAAAGAGCTAAAAAGTCTTATTTGTATACATTCAGGGGAAATTGAATGTCAATATTTTAGGGAACGATTTTATGATGTATTTTAAAAAGGAAACTTATATAAACTTATATATGAACGTGTGACCTAAACGTCTGTCAAAGTAGGTAGCTGAAATTCCGTACGAACGCCACTGGTGGAATTAAAAAAAAATGGGGAACACTCAATAATGCCTCTTGATACATACTACACGTATACCACGTTTCATTAAAATATCTAAAGTGGTATTACAGGAATTAATAAAAAACTATTTATTTTCGAAAACTTTATCACCCTGTATCTCAAAAGTTAAGACCTTTAGGTCATATGTTCATATGAAGTTTTCTAACTTGACGACAGTATACGAGTCCAGCAAAAAAATAAACTATTTATTTTCGAAAACTTTATCAGCCCTGTATCTCAAAAGCTAAAACTATTTCATATGAAGTTTTCTTTTTATTGACGACTAAAACGATCCCGCTACGTCCAGCAAAATCACCTATTTATTTTCTCTGTATCTCAAAAGCTAAGACCTTTAGGTCATATGTTCATATGAAGTTTTCTTTTTATCATGACGACTAATATACGATCCCGCTACGTCCAGCAAAAAAAAAAAAAAAAAACCCTTCCCTGAAATATGGACATTCATTTTGGAAAGTGCCTGTATAGCGGGTTTTATTCAATCAAGACAGCCATATTCCGCTCTTTTACTATACTAATTGGTGATTGTAGAGTTGATTGGGCGTCCCTCCTGCGACCTTACGGAAGGAGGAAAATCAACACGTAGGGTGTCGATAGACGCCTAAAGGATTGTTCTATACAAATGGCTAGGTTTTCCGGCGAACTGACCTTGACATTTCCCGATGTTTTCAGATTAGTGGGAAATTCGCGTTTATCTCCCGAACGGTTAACGCTACGCCAAAACTATTCATGTCCGAACATATTCTCCTCGACGAGTACTTGGTTATTTTGGGAAAAAAATTTTTTCCGATTAAAACTAAAAAATACAGCGTCGGGGCGCCGACGCCCAATAAGACGACGCTTTCCCAGACGTGACCGCCGAACCGGCCGTATTTATAATGACGATTTCCAAAATTTCAAAGTTCCAACGCCTTTCTAAACCGCTTATTTTTTGATAAACGTCGCCAAAATTCCTCAAAACAGATAGGTACTAGATATTTCTATATGAGAATATGATATCTCGAATTTACGAGCTCCTGTGGCGCATCGGAACGGACGGTGGCCCACGGCGCTAGAGGTACGGCGTTCAAATCTCGACGAGGGATACTATGGTTTTTTTCTTTGGTTTTTTGTTTTTTTTTATTAATGATTGAAAAGAATAATATATAAAATAAAGAAGTCTTCATTTCAACGGCGACGAAACACAAGAAATAATAATTAAAAAAACACGATGAATCATTAAATGCGTTAAAGAATTTCCAATTTTTTACAATTGTCCGATTGGAAAAACGTTATTATTTATACTAAAAATCGTTTCTTATTTTGTGGTTCAATAAATACCACAAGTAGTAATAATTACAAACATCTCTCCATGTCTAAAAGTAATTTAAAAATATGAAACAAGTAAGAATAGTTTAATTATCTGTATGTCAGTGTATTATCGAGATTATACTAAGTATATATCTACATATTTTCGAAAGAGCTAAAAAGTCTTATTTGTATACATTCAGGGGAAATTGAATGTCAATATTTTAGGGAACGATTTTATGATGTATTTTAAAAAGGAAACTTATATAAACTTATATATGAACGTGTGACCTAAACGTCTGTCAAAGTAGGTAGCTGAAATTCCGTACGAACGCCACTGGTGGAATTAAAAAAAAATGGGGAACACTCAATAATGCCTCTTGATACATACTACACGTATACCACGTTTCATTAAAATATCTAAAGTGGTATTACAGGAATTAATAAAAAACTATTTATTTTCGAAAACTTTATCACCCTGTATCTCAAAAGTTAAGACCTTTAGGTCATATGTTCATATGAAGTTTTCTCTTTAACATGACGAGTAGTATACGGTCCCGCTACGTCAGCAAAAAAAAAAAAAAACTATTTATTTTCGAAAACTTTATCACCCTGTATCTCAAAAGCTAAGACCTTTAGGTCATATGTTCATATGAAGTTTTCTTTTTTATCATGACGACTAATATACGATCCCGCTACGTCCAGCAAAAAAAAAAAAAAAAAAACCCTTCCCTGAAATATGGACATTCATTTTGGAAAGTGCCTGTATAGCGGGTTTTATTCAATCAAGACAGCCATATTCCGCTCTTTTACTATACTAATTGGTGATTGTAGAGTTGATTGGGCGTCCCTCCTGCGACCTTACGGAAGGAGGAAAATCAACACGTAGGGTGTCGATAGACGCCTAAAGGATTGTTCTATACAAATGGCTAGGTTTTCCGGCGAACTGACCTTGACATTTCCCGATGTTTTCAGATTAGTGGGAAATTCGCGTTTATCTCCCGAACGGTTAACGCTACGCCAAAACTATTCATGTCCGAACATATTCTCCTCGACGAGTACTTGGTTATTTTGGGGAAAAAAATTTTTTCCGATTAAAACTAAAAAATACAGCGTCGGGGCGCCGACGCCCAATAAGACGACGCTTTCCCAGACGTGACCGCCGAACCGGCCGTATTTATAATGACGATTTCCAAAATTTCAAAGTTCCAACGCCTTTCTAAACCGCTTATTTTTTGATAAACGTCGCCAAAATTCCTCAAAACAGATAGGTACTAGATATTTCTATATGAGAATATGATATCTCGAATTTACGAGCTCCTGTGGCGCATCGGAACGGACGGTGGCCCACGGCGCTAGAGGTACGGCGTTCAAATCTCGACGAGGGATACTATGGTTTTTTTCTTTGGTTTTTTGTTTTTTTTTATTAATGATTGAAAAGAATAATATATAAAATAAAGAAGTCTTCATTTCAACGGCGACGAAACACAAGAAATAATAATTAAAAAAACACGATGAATCATTAAATGCGTTAAAGAATTTCCAATTTTTTACAATTGTCCGATTGGAAAAACGTTATTATTTATACTAAAAATCGTTTCTTATTTTGTGGTTCAATAAATACCACAAGTAGTAATAATTACAAACATCTCTCCATGTCTAAAAGTAATTTAAAAATATGAAACAAGTAAGAATAGTTTAATTATCTGTATGTCAGTGTATTATCGAGATTATACTAAGTATATATCTACATATTTTCGAAAGAGCCAAAAAGTCTTATTTGTATACATTCAGGGGAAATTGAATGTCAATATTTTAGGGAACGATTTTATGATGTATTTTAAAAAGGAAACTTATATAAACTTATATATGAACGTGTGACCTAAACGTCTGTCAAAGTAGGTAGCTGAAATTCCGTACGAACGCCACTGGTGGAATTAAAAAAAAATGGGGAACACTCAATAATGCCTCTTGATACATACTACACGTATACCACGTTTCATTAAAATATCTAAAGTGGTATTACAGGAATTAATAAAAAACTATTTATTTTCGAAAACTTTATCACCCTGTATCTCAAAAGTTAAGACCTTTAGGTCATATGTTCATATGAAGTTTTCTCTTTAACATGACGAGTAGTATACGGTCCCGCTACGTCAGCAAAAAAAAAACTATTTATTTTCGAAAACTTTATCACCCTGTATCTCAAAAGCTAAGACCTTTAGGTCATATGTTCATATGAAGTTTTTTTTTTTTTATCATGACGACTAATATACGATCCCGCTACGTCCAGCAAAAAAAAAAAAAAAAACCCCTTCCCTGAAATATGGACATTCATTTTGGAAAGTGCCTGTATAGCGGGTTTTATTCAATCAAGACAGCCATATTCCGCTCTTTTACTATACTAATTGGTGATTGTAGAGTTGATTGGGCGTCCCTCCTGCGACCTTACGGAAGGAGGAAAATCAACACGTAGGGTGTCGATAGACGCCTAAAGGATTGTTCTATACAAATGGCTAGGTTTTCCGGCGAACTGACCTTGACATTTCCCGATGTTTTCAGATTAGTGGGAAATTCGCGTTTATCTCCCGAACGGTTAACGCTACGCCAAAACTATTCATGTCCGAACATATTCTCCTCGACGAGTACTTGGTTATTTTGGGGAAAAAAATTTTTTCCGATTAAAACTAAAAAATACAGCGTCGGGGCGCCGACGCCCAATAAGACGACGCTTTCCCAGACGTGACCGCCGAACCGGCCGTATTTATAATGACGATTTCCAAAATTTCAAAGTTCCAACGCCTTTCTAAACCGCTTATTTTTTGATAAACGTCGCCAAAATTCCTCAAAACAGATAGGTACTAGATATTTCTATATGAGAATATGATATCTCGAATTTACGAGCTCCTGTGGCGCATCGGAACGGACGGTGGCCCACGGCGCTAGAGGTACGGCGTTCAAATCTCGACGAGGGATACTATGGTTTTTTTCTTTGGTTTTTTGTTTTTTTTTATTAATGATTGAAAAGAATAATATATAAAATAAAGAAGTCTTCATTTCAACGGCGACGAAACACAAGAAATAATAATTAAAAAAACACGATGAATCATTAAATGCGTTAAAGAATTTCCAATTTTTTACAATTGTCCGATTGGAAAAACGTTATTATTTATACTAAAAATCGTTTCTTATTTTGTGGTTCAATAAATACCACAAGTAGTAATAATTACAAACATCTCTCCATGTCTAAAAGTAATTTAAAAATATGAAACAAGTAAGAATAGTTTAATTATCTGTATGTCAGTGTATTATCGAGATTATACTAAGTATATATCTACATATTTTCGAAAGAGCTAAAAAGTCTTATTTGTATACATTCAGGGGAAATTGAATGTCAATATTTTAGGGAACGATTTTATGATGTATTTTAAAAAGGAAACTTATATAAACTTATATATGAACGTGTGACCTAAACGTCTGTCAAAGTAGGTAGCTGAAATTCCGTACGAACGCCACTGGTGGAATTAAAAAAAATGGGGAACACTCAATAATGCCTCTTGATACATACTACACGTATACCACGTTTCATTAAAATATCTAAAGTGGTATTACAGGAATTAATAAAAAACTATTTATTTTCGAAAACTTTATCACCCTGTATCTCAAAAGTTAAGACCTTTAGGTCATATGTTCATATGAAGTTTTCTCTTTAACATGACGAGTAGTATACGGTCCCGCTACCTCAGCAAAAAAAAAAAAAACTATTTATTTTCGAAAACTTTATCACCCTGTATCTCAAAAGCTAAGACCTTTAGGTCATATGTTCATATGAAGTTTTCTTTTTATCATGACGACTAATATACGATCCCGCTACGTCCAGCAAAAAAAAAAAAAAAAAACCCTTCCCTGAAATATGGACATTCATTTTGGAAAGTGCCTGTATAGCGGGTTTTATTCAATCAAGACAGCCATATTCCGCTCTTTTACTATACTAATTGGTGATTGTAGAGTTGATTGGGCGTCCCTCCTGCGACCTTACGGAAGGAGGAAAATCAACACGTAGGGTGTCGATAGACGCCTAAAGGATTGTTCTATACAAATGGCTAGGTTTTCCGGCGAACTGACCTTGACATTTCCCGATGTTTTCAGATTAGTGGGAAATTCGCGTTTATCTCCCGAACGGTTAACGCTACGCCAAAACTATTCATGTCCGAACATATTCTCCTCGACGAGTACTTGGTTATTTTGGGGAAAAAATTTTTTCCGATTAAAACTAAAAAATACAGCGTCGGGGCGCCGACGCCCAATAAGACGACGCTTTCCCAGACGTGACCGCCGAACCGGCCGTATTTATAATGACGATTTCCAAAATTTCAAAGTTCCAACGCCTTTCTAAACCGCTTATTTTTTGATAAACGTCGCCAAAATTCCTCAAAACAGATAGGTACTAGATATTTCTATATGAGAATATGATATCTCGAATTTACGAGCTCCTGTGGCGCATCGGAACGGACGGTGGCCCACGGCGCTAGAGGTACGGCGTTCAAATCTCGACGAGGGATACTATGGTTTTTTTTTCTTTGGTTTTTTGTTTTTTTTTATTAATGATTGAAAAGAATAATATATAAAATAAAGAAGTCTTCATTTCAACGGCGACGAAACACAAGAAATAATAATTAAAAAACACGATGAATCATTAAATGCGTTAAAGAATTTCCAATTTTTTACAATTGTCCGATTGGAAAAACGTTATTATTTATACTAAAAATCGTTTCTTATTTTGTGGTTCAATAAATACCACAAGTAGTAATAATTACAAACATCTCTCCATGTCTAAAAGTAATTTAAAAATATGAAACAAGTAAGAATAGTTTAATTATCTGTATGTCAGTGTATTATCGAGATTATACTAAGTATATATCTACATATTTTCGAAAGAGCTAAAAAGTCTTATTTGTATACATTCAGGGGAAATTGAATGTCAATATTTTAGGGAACGATTTTATGATGTATTTTAAAAAGGAAACTTATATAAACTTATATATGAACGTGTGACCTAAACGTCTGTCAAAGTAGGTAGCTGAAATTCCGTACGAACGCCACTGGTGGAATTAAAAAAAAATGGGGAACACTCAATAATGCCTCTTGATACATACTACACGTATACCACGTTTCATTAAAATATCTAAAGTGGTATTACAGGAATTAATAAAAAACTATTTATTTTCGAAAACTTTATCACCCTGTATCTCAAAAGTTAAGACCTTTAGGTCATATGTTCATATGAAGTTTTCTCTTTAACATGACGAGTAGTATACGGTCCCGCTACCTCAGCAAAAAAAAAAACTATTTATTTTCGAAAACTTTATCACCCTGTATCTCAAAAGCTAAGACCTTTAGGTCATATGTTCATATGAAGTTTTCTTTTTATCATGACGACTAATATACGATCCCGCTACGTCCAGCAAAAAAAAAAAAAAAACCCTTCCCTGAAATATGGACATTCATTTTGGAAAGTGCCTGTATAGCGGGTTTTATTCAATCAAGACAGCCATATTCCGCTCTTTTACTATACTAATTGGTGATTGTAGAGTTGATTGGGCGTCCCTCCTGCGACCTTACGGAAGGAGGAAAATCAACACGTAGGGTGTCGATAGACGCCTAAAGGATTGTTCTATACAAATGGCTAGGTTTTCCGGCGAACTGACCTTGACATTTCCCGATGTTTTCAGATTAGTGGGAAATTCGCGTTTATCTCCCGAACGGTTAACGCTACGCCAAAACTATTCATGTCCGAACATATTCTCCTCGACGAGTACTTGGTTATTTTGGGGAAAAAAATTTTTTCCGATTAAAACTAAAAAATACAGCGTCGGGGCGCCGACGCCCAATAAGACGACGCTTTCCCAGACGTGACCGCCGAACCGGCCGTATTTATAATGACGATTTCCAAAATTTCAAAGTTCCAACGCCTTTCTAAACCGCTTATTTTTTGATAAACGTCGCCAAAATTCCTCAAAACAGATAGGTACTAGATATTTCTATATGAGAATATGATATCTCGAATTTACGAGCTCCTGTGGCGCATCGGAACGGACGGTGGCCCACGGCGCTAGAGGTACGGCGTTCAAATCTCGACGAGGGATACTATGGTTTTTTTCTTTGGTTTTTTGTTTTTTTTTATTAATGATTGAAAAGAATAATATATAAAATAAAGAAGTCTTCATTTCAACGGCGACGAAACACAAGAAATAATAATTAAAAAAACACGATGAATCATTAAATGCGTTAAAGAATTTCCAATTTTTTACAATTGTCCGATTGGAAAAACGTTATTATTTATACTAAAAATCGTTTCTTATTTTGTGGTTCAATAAATACCACAAGTAGTAATAATTACAAACATCTCTCCATGTCTAAAAGTAATTTAAAAATATGAAACAAGTAAGAATAGTTTAATTATCTGTATGTCAGTGTATTATCGAGATTATACTAAGTATATATCTACATATTTTCGAAAGAGCTAAAAAGTCTTATTTGTATACATTCAGGGGAAATTGAATGTCAATATTTTAGGGAACGATTTTATGATGTATTTTAAAAAGGAAACTTATATAAACTTATATATGAACGTGTGACCTAAACGTCTGTCAAAGTAGGTAGCTGAAATTCCGTACGAACGCCACTGGTGGAATTAAAAAAAAATGGGGAACACTCAATAATGCCTCTTGATACATACTACACGTATACCACGTTTCATTAAAATATCTAAAGTGGTATTACAGGAATTAATAAAAAACTATTTATTTTCGAAAACTTTATCACCCTGTATCTCAAAAGTTAAGACCTTTAGGTCATATGTTCATATGAAGTTTTCTCTTTAACATGACGAGTAGTATACGGTCCCGCTACCTCAAAAAAAAAAAAAACTATTTATTTTCGAAAACTTTATCACCCTGTATCTCAAAAGCTAAGACCTTTAGGTCATATGTTCATATGAAGTTTTCTTTTTATCATGACGACTAATATACGATCCCGCTACGTCCAGCAAAAAAAAAAAAAAAAAAAAAAAAAAAAGATCTGTAGTCAACGACTTTGACAGGTAAACATTGAAATTCCTAACAAATTTCCTCTCTTCTAAAAATTACGAGATTTATTTAATATTTGTACATTAACACCTATACAGTTACCCGTAAGGACTTATTTGTTACTGTAATACGTAATCCGACAGCTTTTTAATCAAGGACGTTAGTGATTTTTTCTTTTAAACTATTTAGAACACTGCGAGAAGACAAATATAGCAGGCGCGCGATTTGAATATTATGAAATAACTTAAAACATGCTGCCTCTCTAAATATACAGATATATATGTCATGATAAACACAATTGTCAATATTCTATTAGATACACATTTCATCTATAAATAATATATTCCGTTATTATTAAATAAAAAACTTGAAAGAAATATCGAATTATAAGCGTTTATAACTTCATTACGTAAAATAAATAAAGAAATACTACATTTCACCTTTTATTTATTACGAAAAAAATATATTTAAATAATAAATACGTTAAATACGTTTATTAGGTACCTACCACGTACAAAATACCATCTTTAAACCTTTCCCGGCTCTCACAATAAATCGTAGGCGGCCTCCGTTAGCCCCACTGCCGTCAAAATTTGAACTGTCAAGACGGACTTTTTATTCTGCGTTTACATCGAGATCATGAGTTGATTTTTCGGTAAAACATTTTGTGATTGTCATTAAGATAATATATACATATAATATTGAGATTAATTAAATAATCGTAGATATAACTGCACTTTACCAAATAACTTAATTGTATCTTAATAGATGGCAGCATATCTGACGTATATATGTTTAGTGCAAGGTATCAAGCGCGCAATTTGAATATTATGGTATTTCTGAACACATGTTATCTCTTCAAAAATATAAGTATATACGTCATGTTAAAAACATTTGTCAATATAGTAATAGATACACATTTCACCTATAAATAATATATTCCGTTATTATTAATGAAAATAGTTGAAAAAATACATCTAACGCGAAACGTGAAAAGTCAAATTGTAATCGTCAAAACCTCATTACGTAAAATAATGGAAAAAATAGTACATGACGTAATTTACTTATTACCAAAAAAATATATTTAAAAATTAAATACGTTAAAATACGTACAAAATACCATCTTTAATAACTATAGCAAAAATCATTAGGCGGCTCTCATAATAAATCGTTGACGTTAGCGCGTCTGCGATCAAAATTTGAACTGTCAAGACGGACTTTTACACTTAGAAGGTTATAGAGTTTATTAGTTCTTTTCATATTATTACTGGGAAAATTTAATTTCTTCCCAACGATATTAAAAATATTGATAAACACATTTGTCAATACTCTGTTTGATAAAATGTATAAATCGTAGAATGATGACTTAAATTCATAATTCAGCAAGTATACCGGGTAACTGCTAATGAAGCGACCATACTTTACAGTTATGTAAAATAAAGAGCGTTTCTACATAGAATGCCATTGATTTATTGAAATAGTCCGTGAAAAAAATCGATTAAAAATAAAATAAGTATGCACATTGCTTTCATACTGCTCAATTCGTATAACAATTTTTTTTTTTCATTTTAGTAGTTCATTAGCTGGGACACCTTCTCGACATATTCTGTCGATTAAAAATCTGTACGAAGTAGAAAATATATACAGGGATACCTCTATCTAAGTATTTAAGAGATCAACGGTATTTTGATTTTATTATAAGTAATATTATCATTATTATTTATTTTCAAACGAATAAGAGTAAGTACGATGGGATAAAAAGAGAGCGTTTCCCAAATAATTTTTAACACACTAAAAAATTGGTCAACCAACATACAGGGTAACTGGTAATGAAACGGTCATACTTTACAGTGTGTAAAGTAAATAGCGTTTCTACATAGAACGCCATTGACATTTATTAAAATGGTTCGTGAAAAAATCGACAAAATATAAAATAAGTATCGAGGCCGTAGGCCGAGTAGTGTTTAACACACTTAAAAGTTATTGAGGGAGTTTAGATTAACAGAATGCACGCATGTTTCGTGTATATTATTGTAGGTACTCAGGGCTACTGTTATATAAATAATTTTAGAGGTGGCGCTGGTTTCTGAATTAGCTTAGCTACCTTGAAGACGCTTAAAAGTTGTGGAGCGGGTTAAGATTAGCGGAAATGCTGGTCGGTGGGCCGGAAGAGTTCAGTCTAAATTCGAATACTTGGGATGGGTCAGCTTAGACCAAACTCGAAGAGTTTGGGTGGGGTCAACTAGTTATACTATACTAATTGGTGATTGTAGAGGTAAACGGGGCTCCCTCCTGGGACCTTACGGAAGGACTAAACTCGAAAAGGGGGTGTCGATCGACGCCTAAAGGATTTTTCTAATCAACTGTCTAGGTTTCCCGGCGAACCGACCTTGACTTTTCCCGATGTTTTCAGATTAGTCGGAAATTCGCGTTTATCTCCCGAACGGTTGACGCTACGCCAAAACTATCTATGTCCGAATATATTCTTCTCGGCGAGTACTTGGATATTTTCGGGAAATTTTTTTTTTCCGATTAAAACTAAAATCTTTTTGCGTCGCGGCGGCGGCGTCCGATTTAGCGTCGCCTTGCAGGTCGTCTCCAGCGAATTGCCCATGTGAACAATATCGATCGTCAAAATTTCAAAATTCCAACGCCCTTCTAAACGGCTTATTTTTTGATTTTCCTCTGCCAAACTCGATTTTAGAAAATATATTATTCATATACGCGTATATAAGATACCCTTTCATACGAGCGCCGGTGGCGTGATGCTTAGGTCTTCGGCTTCGAATCGGATGGTACTAGGTTCAAACCCCTTCTACGACGTATCTGTTTTTTTTTTAATTTTGTTTATAGAGGAATATAGTTAAAATTTATTTTTCATTTACGACAAGGAACAAAAAATAAAAAAATAGGAGTTACTGCGAAAATATTCTATTTTTAATTAAATGTATAATTAAATAATATTTCATTATTTGTTTTACTTTAACCTACACATGCTCACAGAGGTAAGGGACTCTTCTTTGATACCATCTTTTTTATTTCCACAAATATATATTTACGAAAACAATAATGTACAAACAAGGAATGAAATAATAAATTATTACGACGATTTCCAAAATTTCAATGTTCCAACGCCTTTCTAAACCGCTTATTATTTTTTGATAATTCTCATCGTTACTTATACTAAAATCGTATATAGTTCAGTGTATTATCGAGATTATACTAAGTATATATCTACATATTTTCGAAAGAGTCAAAAAGTCTTTTTTGCATACATTTTTTTTTATTTCTCTCCAGCGCGTCTTTAAGGGGGTCAATTTTTTTTTCTCCGCTCTCCAATGTACAGGGGAAATTGAATGTCAATATTTCAGGGAACGATTTTTTAGTCTATTTTAAAAACAAAACTTCATATGAACGTGTGACCTAAACGTCTGTCAAAGTAGGTAGCTGAAATTCCGTACGAACGCCACTGGTGGAATTATCACCCTGTAAAAAAAATGTGGAACACTCAATAATGCCTCTTGATACATACATAGTTTTACAGGAATTAATGTAAAACTATTTATTTTCGAAAACTTTATCACCCTGTATCTCAAAAGTTAAGACCTTTAGGTCATATGTTCATATGAAGTTTTCTTTTTATCATGACGAGTAGTATGCGATCCCGCTACGTCAGCAAAAAAAAAAAACTATTTATTTTCGAAAACTTTATCACCCTGTATCTCAAAAGCTAAGACCTTTAGGTCCTATGTTCATATGAAGTTTTCTTTTTATCATGACGACTAATATACGATCCCGCTACGTCCAGCAAAAAAAAAAAAAACCCTTCCCTGAAATATGGACATTCATTTTGGAAAGTGCCTGTATAGCGGGTTTTATTCAATCAAGACAGCCATATTCCGCTCTTTATACTATACTAATTGGTGATTGTAGAGGTAAACGGGGCTCCCTCCTGGGACCTTACGGAAGGACTAAACTCGAAAAGGGGGTGTCGATCGACGCCTAAAGGATTTTTCTAATCAACTGTCTAGGTTTCCCGGCGAACCGACCTTGACTTTTCCCGATGTTTTCAGATTAGTCGGAAATTCGCGTTTATCTCCCGAACGGTTGACGCTACGCCAAAACTATCTATGTCCGAATATATTCTTCTCGGCGAGTACTTGGATATTTTCGGGAAATTTTTTTTTTCCGATTAAAACTAAAATCTTTTTGCGTCGCGGCGGCGGCGTCCGATTTAGCGTCGCCTTGCAGGTCGTCTCCAGCGAATTGCCCATGTGAACAATATCGATCGTCAAAATTTCAAAATTCCAACGCCCTTCTAAACGGCTTATTTTTTTGATTTTCCTCTGCCAAACTCGATTTTAGAAAATATATTATTCATATACGCGTATATAAGATACCCTTTCATACGAGCGCCGGTGGCGTGATGCTTAGGTCTTCGGCTTCGAATCGGATGGTACTAGGTTCAAACCCCTTCTACGACGTATCTGTTTTTTTTTTTAATTTTGTTTATAGAGGAATATAGTTAAAATTTATTTTTCATTTACGACAAGGAACAAAAAATAAAAAAATAGGAGTTACTGCGAAAATATTCTATTTTTAATTAAATGTATAATTAAATAATATTTCATTATTTGTTTTACTTTAACCTACACATGCTCACAGAGGTAAGGGACTCTTCTTTGATACCATCTTTTTATTTCCACAAATATATATTTACGAAAACAATAATGTACAAACAAGGAATGAAATAATAAATTATTACGACGATTTCCAAAATTTCAATGTTCCAACGCCTTTCTAAACCGCTTATTATTTTTTGATAATTCTCATCGTTACTTATACTAAAATCGTATATAGTTCAGTGTATTATCGAGATTATACTAAGTATATATCTACATATTTTCGAAAGAGTCAAAAAGTCTTTTTTGCATACATTTTTTTTTATTTCTCTCCAGCGCGTCTTTAAGGGGGTCAATTTTTTTTTCTCCGCTCTCCAATGTACAGGGGAAATTGAATGTCAATATTTCAGGGAACGATTTTTTAGTCTATTTTAAAAACAAAACTTCATATGAACGTGTGACCTAAACGTCTGTCAAAGTAGGTAGCTGAAATTCCGTACGAACGCCACTGGTGGAATTAAAAAAAAAATGTGGAACACTCAATAATGCCTCTTGATACATACATAGTTTTACAGGAATTAATGTAAAACTATTTATTTTCGAAAACTTTATCACCCTGTATCTCAAAAGTTAAGACCTTTAGGTCATATGTTCATATGAAGTTTTCTTTTTATCATGACGAGTAGTATGCGATCCCGCTACGTCAGCAAAAAAAAAAAAAAAAAAAAAAAAAGAAGTCCACTCAACGACTTTGACAGGTAAACATTGAAATTCCTAACAAATTTCCTCTCTTCTAAAAATTACGAGATTTATTTAATATTTGTACCTTAACACCTATACAGTTACCCGTAAGGAAGTATTTGTTACTGTAATACGTAATCCGACAGCTTTTTAATATACCTAATCAAGGCCGTTAGAAATTTTTCTCTTAAACTATTTACACTGCGAGAAAGCGCGCAATTTGAATATTATGGAATATCTTAAAACATGCTGCCTCTCTAAATATACAGATATATATCTCATGATAAACACATTTGTCAATATTCTATTAGATACACATGTCACCTATAAATAATATATTCCGTTATTATTAAATAAAAAACTTGAAAGAAATATCGAATTTTAAGCGTTCATAACTTCATTACGTAAAATAAGTAAAGAAATACTACAAAATTTGAACTGTCAAGACGGACTTTTTATTCTGCGTTTACATCGAGATCATGAGTTGTTGATTTTTCGGTAAAACATTTTGTGATTGTCATTAAGATAATATATACATATAGTATTGAGATTAATTAAATAATCGTAGATATAACTGCACTTTACCAAATAACTTCATTGTATCTTAATAGATGGCAGCATATCTGAGGTATACATGTTTAGTGCAATGTATCAAGCGCTCAATTTGAATATTATGGTATTTCTGAACACATGTTATCTCTTCAAAAATATAAGTATATACGTCATGTTAAAAACATTTGTCAATATACTAATAGATACACATTTTACCTATAAATAATATATTCCGTTATTATTAATAAAAACAGTTGAAAAAATACATCTAACGCGAAACGCGAAAAGTCAAATTGTAATCGTCAAAACCTCATTACGTAATATAATGGAAAAAATACTACGTGACGTCATTTACTTATTACCAAAAAAATATATATCAAAATTAAATACGTTAAAATACGTCTACGTACAAAATACCATCTTTAATAACTAGAGCAATAATCATTAGGCGGCCCTCATAATAAATCGTTGACGTTAGCGCGTCTGCGATCAAAATTTGAACTGTCAAGACGGATTTTTACACTTAGAAGGTTATAGGGTTTATTAGTTCTTTTCATATTACTACCGGGAAAATTTAATTTCTTCCCAACGATATTAAAAATATTGATAAACACATTTGTCAATACTCTGTTTGATAAAATGTATAAATTGTAGAATGATGACTTAAATTCATAATTCAGCAAGTATACAGGCTAACTGCTAATGAAGCGACCATACTTTACAGTTATGTAAAATAAAGAGCGTTTCTACATAGAATGCCATTGATTTATTAAAATAGTCCGTGAAAAAAATCGATTAAAAATAAAATAAGTATGCACATTGCTTTCATACTGCTCAATTCGTATAACATTTTTTTTTTTTTTTCATTTTAGTAGCTCATTAGCTGGGACACCTCGACATATTCTGTCGGGTTAAGATTAGCGGAAATGCTGGTCGGTGGGCCGGAAGAGTTCAGTCTAAATTCGAATACTTGGGATGGGTCAGCTTAGACCAAACTCGAAGAGTTTGGGTGGGGTCAACTAGTAAACAGTTATAATGTTTGATATTTTTCCTATTTAATAGATAAAACCCTTTCATATAAATTATGTTTATATTCAGTTAATTTCAGTTCTTATACCTACTAATAATAACGGTCTGCAATGTCCTATATCTTAATTTTTCTTCTCCTGGTTTTGTGACAAGCAGCTCTGATAAGGACTCGCCAGATCAAAATACTGTGGACGCACATATTCGACGATTGGTCGAAATATCATATATTGACAAAATTTATCATCTATTACAAATTCAACAGAAATATATACTGAGTATTCCCTATACATATTTTCTATGTGCCCATGTGTGTGGACATAAATTGATTTCATTAAAAATCTAAAATTCTAATTTTCTTTGGGCACGAAAATAAACCTGAACATTTTCAAATATGTTCTCTTTTTTATTATTATTCTCTTTTTATAAACTTACTAACTTTTTATCTTATATGAAATAAAAATTATTGCATTTTTACATGGGAATAACGATACAAAATCCATGGCAGCCATGCTTCTTGAATTAAAAGTATTATGAACACATTCCTTTTTTAGTTTTTAGATTTTGATCTAAATTACTGGCACTGAACTAGTTCTTCTTTAAGTAGCTCAGTTAGCTTGATTAAGGCTTATATGAGAATCTTAGATTTTGGTAACTCTTGAACAAAATAGTTTAATTGATTCGTGTTTTACAAAATAATGATTTTTTTATCCGCAGAAACTCGTCAGACTACCACACAGTTTCTGTATTAATTGCGTATTAATTATTTTTATATAAGTAATTAATGTTTGATTTATTGAATCGAGATCATATACAGTTCCTGAATATATGATTATGCGAAAGAATTTACATAGTGTTCAAATTTTAAGGGAGATAACTGAAAGTTATCCCTTATTTCTCTTCAGATAATTTTCAGATCCAAGAACAGCCAGTATAATAGACATGAATAACAAAATATTTGTACGTTTTACAATAAAGCTTTTTATAGATTAAAGCTATTTATATATTAAATTGAAATAATGAATTAACCTAAATTACTAACCGAATTTCTTATATCATTATATTTTGACCCAAGTAAAGGCATCACAATTCATAATATGTATGTATGCGGGTTCGTGACTTTAGATTGAATGCATTGTTTGTGTATTTGTATCTTTTCTTAATACATATGTATAATAACATTGCTAGGTACTACATACATCAATACTTTCTTTTTATGCATCTAATCATGTGACGTGTCTTCTTTGATCAAATATTGTCATCGCATATACGAATAAACTTGAATTCTCAAGCTTCCCTATCAAAAACAAAACTTTACATTGAATCTTTCGTATACAAAGAGATTGGTGAGAATGGGTTATTGTAAGTATTATTCACACAAAACGCAATTTATAATAAACAATGAAGTTGGATATGGCTGAACGTAAACCAGCATCTGAAAATATTTTTCATATGTATATCATTTTCGGTTAACCGGAAGCTTCTATACCATATTTTACAAACTCATATATCAATAACGCTATATGTAAATACCAATCGTTCAGAGTTATTCGCAATTAAGACTAATGATTAGTATTATTTCAGGTCTCAAGTTACAATTGAATCCAAATCAGCTTCACAGATGGGTTTAACAAAAGTTATTAGTGATATTACGAATAGAAAATTTCGGAAAGAGCATTTTAACCTACAAGATTAAACAACTTATTAATAAGTAAATATTTTCCCAAACATTCCAAAAATATTCTGCAAAGTTCGCGAATTAAAAATTTATGTGCTAATTTAAGTGAAGAGCAATAAGGGAGTTTGTTTTTTGATTGCTACGTAGCTATTGATTAATAATATATTGAACATCAACAACATCTACGTAAAACAAAAGAAGAAACGTAAAAATCTTTGTTACTAAATGTTTAGTGTGATATTTGGAATATGCAAAAAGATTAACAACAATTCCAGGAAGTTTTGCAGAAGTGCTTGATTGCAAGCTATTATTTGAAATGATTTCCCCACTTTTTAACATTTTGAATGAAAACCTAACCGTCTGAAAGTTATTGATATCTAATTAATAAGGGCGTTACAAATGGAATCTCGTTATATCAAAATATTATCAAAGGATTTTATCAATAAACTAGTCGAGGAATACTTTTTATATCAACTTATATAAGTGTATATATCTGTAAGATTGCTCCTCTACACAACAAATGTGTTGTTTCCATAACGCGTGTCAAGGATTTGGTCCTGATCCGGTTGACGCAATTCGTGTTAGACAGCAGTCAAGTGGCCATCGTTATCTGCCCCGTCCAGTAGTTGTCTAGATCCTCTCTTGAGTCCTTTCAATTTATTACACAATTTTACCGGCGAGCATCAACCTACGAACCCAGAGAAAGAAGTAAGCCTTCTCGAACGCATTACACACCCAATTAATTAATTTAACTTTGCTAGTTTCTTGTCATCATTACAAACGGACGAATTTACATGCTTACTTTCTTATATAATAAAATACGTTTTTTATTACGCAGTTAACGTTATGAAACGACGTTCGGATTGGTTTTAATTAAACTTATTTTGTGTAGGTAAATGTTAGTTTGATTATTTTCGTGAAAGTATGTAATCTGGTGATGTTATCGTGCGATGTGCATGGGAACTGATTCACCTGTTGCTTGACGCTGATGATATGTGCAATGATAAATCGAAGGTATATTCTAATATACTTCTTGTCTCATATGAATGAGTACGTTTATGTTTTTCGATTAAGTTTATGATTTTCTCAGCTGAAGAACAACAATATAGAATTTTTTGTTACTACTGCTATTTTTAAATTTGATTATTATCTAAACTGTATTATCTTCAACGCAGTAAACGCAACTACAGCTTTCGTTTCTATAATAAATTACACATATACCTATACACTCCGCTTAATTAGATCGTTTTATTTGAAATTTAATTTACTTTATTACACCAATATCGCCAAACAACAACTAAAAATAAAGAACATTATCTTCCATAGTAGGTTTAAGAGGGACATTGAACTTTACTGTCATTGTAAATGGATGAGCAAAGTAAATTAATATCAGAATTGGCCATAAAAATAAAGATGTCTAGGTCCCATGTGCTAATATATCTGTTACATATAAAGGCTTAGCACTCGATACGAAACTGCACTGTAAAGAGAAAGAGACAGGCGGCGGTTTAAGATTTTAAAAAAATGTTTGGTTACTTGGACCGAATCCACTACAATATAAGAAACTACCCCGTTTTAGAACTAGGACCAGAACTAATTTGGTTATATGACATTCATCTTTGAGATAGAATCAGCAAGACTAACATTCAGCGGTTTCAAAACAAAGGATTGTAATGTCTTTGATACACAGTACTACCGAGTGAGCTCGATTTCCAAAACCTATGATTTCAGAAAAATATATTTCAAATGAATAACTAACTTTGACAGGTGTACCATGAGGCTTCAATTTAGGTACTTTATTGTTTATAATTGGTGTTAATGATGGGTTTCTTAGTTTGGATTGTCCGCTTATTGCATTAGTTGAAATAAAAATTTTTCTAGAAATTGCAAAATTGTAAAACAATTGCTTGCTGCCAGGACAAAATCTTCGTAGTGCTATTCAAATATGATATTCTTCACCAGAAATATGTCATATTCTTTTATAACGTGTTCAATTAGTTATGCCAGTTTCGAGAGAGAAATATTGATCCTAGGGATGCTATACTTAAACTCTTATTCTTTTCTCTATTGAAAGTAAGTATAGCAATTTATTTAATGGTTTTCTTAGATAAAAATTTATTAGGTTTGTTAACAGTTCGGTGTTGCAAAATAGATTGTTCCACATTCATATGATAGAACAATGCATAACAAAGAAACAACTTACATAACATTTATATTAAGAATGAAGACTGAAATAAAAATGTTGTATAGAGTGATAAAATATTCTATTGCGTAGATAGTATAAGTTTATATAGCTTAATGTACTTATGTTTACTTTCACTACCATTAACAAAACGTTGTAAAAAGAAATTTAAAACATGAAAATGTAATATACATATTTAATACCTTAACTTTGGATAATTCGGAAATATATGTTATGTAAAGTAAAATATACACAATTCCTATAGTCACGTAACTTAACGTTTAAATAGTTTACGCTTAGTATATCTCACTCATCCTTTCTATTTAACTCATGTTCTTCATGAATTCGAAAATGTATCGTATTCATGTGGTTATGTAATATCAAATTATTATTTCTGGTCTTTGTGTAATTATAATCTCAAAAGCGTATTTCGAAAAAACGCATAAAGCTATGATGAGCTGATTATATATACATATGTATACATTTCCGTTAAACTAAGTATTTTCTTTAGAAGGTTGAGGATATTCACTTCTGCTCTCCAGTGTCATCTGTATGCAATAATTATGCTTTGAGGATTGTGTAAGATTCATTTAAAATTTAAACGTGCGATCAGATTATTCTAGAAATTATACGATGACAACATAATACACAAGATCTCTTTTTAAAGTAAAGAAAATATGCAAAAGTTGCCAGTGCCAATTATTATATAAAAATAAAAGATAAATTGATAATTGATCCAACATTTGGAATATTTTTCAAACACTTCAGACTTCAGGTATTGCAATAAAAATTGTTTGAAAACAATATCTTTCGCAATAGCGCAGTTTCCATTGCTTTATTTTTTGTGTGTGTGGTGGGTTCTTAGTTGGGCTGACTCTATACGTTGTATCGCTTGTCTGGCTATCATGCAACTCGCGCGATGTAGTTTTTGTGTGTGTCTAATTGTGTTCTAATGGCTTTGTGGCAGCATCATACTGCCGTTTATAATGCCGCGCTGTTAATCTCTTTGCTCTCAACAGCGAATAATAAGATCCAGATTTTCAACTCTCCGAAAAAATGTCACCGTCTCTCTGGAGAGTTGAAACCCGGCTTCTATCGTCCCACCACAAAGATAGTCAGCCGCCTAAACACTCCGGCTATCGACTCGTTTAATTTTATATAGTGGAATTCGTTTAAAAGTCCGGTGTGTGCGAAACAAAGTTCGTTATATTCAAATGAAAATCCGGTAGCAACCATTACAGCATGAATGTTCTAAACAAAGTCCGCATGTTAAAATCAAAGTACGCTGAGAACAAAAGGAAGGGCGTTAAAATAAACTGTCAGACTGTCAGTTGTGTAAAACGCAATTTATAACATACCTTAAGATGGTTTATGATAAGATAAGAAACGAAAAACGAAAACTGATTATAGGTGCATTCCATAGGGGAGAAACGTTGAAGTCGATAAGTAGAATTTTCACTATAAAATACGACACAGTAAGAAAATTGGCTCGCATCTACCCAAGAGAAGGAAGAACAGAAAAATTAGCGATGGCTCACAGAAAAAAGATTTTAAATGATAACGAAATTGAAGAATTATGCAATTGGCTTGATGAACGTAACTTAATGTACGATTTTGACAAAAGACTTAAAAGCAAAGTGTATGGCTAATTTTGATAAAAACGTTAGCCGTACAACTATAGATAGGTATGCGTCGCGATCTATTGTGGTAATAGTATCAAACTATATCTGCTACTTTGCAGGTGTTTAAGCAGCTTTTTTTTTTGGGGACTGCACGGGCGGACGAGCCGTAAAGGTAAACTCGGCCATAAGAAAGACCTATTGTGCCCCCGTGCTGTTTTACTCCTCTTAGCCAGGTTGCACTCGGACGAAAAAGTCCGCAACCTGGTCGAGAGTTAATTTTCTTAGTCCAGGATCGTCCAGACGCCCGACCCCGAAGTAACTCCACCTCTCCCTGTCCTCTGTCGAGCAGTCGGCAAGAAGATGGATTGGAGTTTCCTCCGCATTCCTACAGTTTCTGCATAGGGGAGAGTTTACTATGCCCATGCGATGCAGGTGTTTGTTCAGTGCGCAGTGACCGGTGAAGATTCCTGTGAGTAACCTCAACCTGACCCTACTCATGGAAACTGCCTTGCGCAGTTTTTCATCATACGGACGAATCCCGAAAATTTTGCAGTGTGTCATGCCGGCAAGTGCATTCCAGTAGGAGCAATGCCTAACAGCGAGTTCAGATCTGACAAAGGCTTTGATGCTGCCATAGGAGTTCACACATGTAGGTTCTGGACCCACGAGTGGTCTCTCACTGGCGCCTCTAGCTAATTTGTCAGCCATTTCGTTACCTCTGATTCCAGAGTGACCTGGCACCCATCTCAGTGTTGTATTGAGACGTTCCGCCAGTTTTGCGAGTGTTATGACAGTGTAGCACTGCCTCGGAATCGAACCTGACAACCTGTAGTGCCCTAAGGGCAGCCTGACTGTCAGAGAGAATTTCCACTGCTCCATTAACCTGCGGGCAGTTTAAAATGCCTTCCGCGCAGGTCTGGATTGCGATCACTTCGGCTTGGAAGATGGACGCGGAGCTCCCTATGCTGAAGGCTTCATCCTCGGTTTAAGCAGCTTCCATTACACATTAAAACGCACGGGAGTGATACCAGAAAGAAGAAACTGTCAAGAAGTTAATAATCGGCATACATATGCTATGAAGTTTACGAAAATGATGATCCATCACAGAAAATGTTCTACTTAGAAGAAACTGGTATTCAAATTGTTTCACGAGTGAAATATGGTCGAGCTCCGCCTGGTACTAAAGCTGCCAAAGTAGTAAGACAAATACACAGTAAAAATATTTCAATTTATGCAGCAATGAATAAGCAAGAAGTATATTTCTTTGAGAAAAAAGATACACCTTGCAATGGCGGTACATTTTTGCAGTTTATGACTGTTTTTTCAGAAACTTGCAGATGATGGTAAAGAAAACATATTCATTATTATGGATAATGTTCCATTTCATAAAACCAATGAAACACACACTTTGATTGCTGCACTTGGGCATGAGGTAGTTTATCTCCCTGCTTATTCGGCCTTTTTAAACCCGATAGAAAATTTATTCAATCAATGGAAAAATAACATAAAAACTATAAATATTGTTCCTTACCAATTGTACTGTTTATGGTTTATTTCTGAGTGCTAAAATTTATGCAATAATGGTCGCTACTGACTGTAATTGTATATCCAGTATCTTGAAGCGGCTCTATAGTAGATATAAAACAAGCTGACTGGCGGAACGAGAGATCATCATGTATTCAAATCCAGTCGATGTATGGCCAGTTTAGAACTGCTCTGGTATAATTAATAACAGCACATTACTTATGCTGAAATAACAGCAGAGCTATAGCGGTAGTCTTGACAAGAAATACAGCCTAGGAAGCTACTATAAGTACATACACGTATCATAAATACAAAAACCGACCGGTACATTTGTCTGTTTGAAAAAAGAGAATTATGTGGAATCGATTCCGTTCTGTGTCTTTAATTATCTTTTCGCAATAAAACACGCTTAGGTACTAGACATAATTTGGCTTGCCAAATCCTCTGTTGGATTTTTCAAAATTGTTCTAATGTCAAAAAAAAATCAAAATAACTTTCAAGATTGGAAGAAGGTTTTATTTAGACATTCACGAAATGTACACAAAAGAGTGTAGTTGAGTTTCCGAATCTAGCAACCAAAATACGCAGTCTTGCTGCTAATTCAAAGTAACGTCTTGAAACAGAATTTTTCAAGCAATTTTCTCGAGAACTAGATTAATGCTCTGAAACATTGTTCTGCAAGCCTTTACTTTTTGGGTAGAATAGATACTAACTACACCACAAAAAACGTGCAAATTCGGATTTCGAAATAGCTTATGATGAGAATATGGCGTAAACATACCCCTATCGTCAAAAGTTGTAATAAAACACTATTAACTTTGCCGTCCAGTGGTTGTTGGTCTATAAAATTTGATAACTAAATAAATAGGGCCAGCTACCTTTAGATTAAAACAATATTTTAGTTTTTACAGGCAAAAAAGTTTATTTCAATCTCTCATTATAGTAAATCAGTTTCAATCCTATTCTAAATTTAAAGATTTCTGTTATCGTTAGATTTTAATTAGCACTATAACAATTCTTTTGTGACACAATAAAATTAATGTGGAACAAATATTCACAGTCAGTAGCACATGCTAGCTTGAGTGTAAATTTGAAAGTTTCTGTGTTGGTTGAAGACTTGCTATTAATCGGATTTCTTAAGTAACCAACAAAATTGAATTTTATGTATATTTTTATCGTCATGGTCAATTTCACTGGTACTGCACTCGTTTATATATATATGTATACATAACCATTGTGCAACTTATATAATCGTTCCGTTTTCTTTCACAATCCAGTGTATAAACACGATCGCTATAAAAGTGCAATTATCTAGATTGAAGTATGTGTTATTGTGATTTACTAGCTTCCTTTCCATTTTACATTATTATAAAGTATGCATAGCTTGCGCACACATTCTATTATTAGTAGCTCTCTAATTACATCAGATAACCGGAGAGGACTATTTTTTACTAAGTTCTTAGTTATCGGTTTTCATGGAACATTAAACACTCACTAATGTAAAGTGATTATTTGTTTAGATTGTTTCCGTTAAGAGTATAATAAATATAAATTATTTCTATTGTTTTCCATTCAATATCGGAATCATTTCATGTATCGCTTACATTATTTTTATTTATTAAAACCTGTCTTGGTTATTTAGGTTTAGGACTCTAAGCAATTATCTAACGAAGACGCATGCGTTGCTTCATTCCATCAATACCTTCGATTTTACAGCAATCTAGATGATATATGTCTGTTCCAAGACTTATCTGATCCTTTCAAAATGTTTTGCAGTATTTATACATAGAATTATTGACGATTACATAACAATTATTTATCACGAATGCTAAATGGTTAGACTATTGTATTCACTAGGTAACTAGCTGCCACAAGATGTCCTCCTAATAAACCTCATCTAAGATAGAGCCCACAAATTCAAACTCTATGCATGTTTGGTGGAATAATTCAAGGTCTTAATGTTTCGCAAGCTAGGATTAAACTAGTATTAAGTTTTGTAAAAGAAAGCAAGCTGTGCTAAAGGATTTGAACATTCAAAAAAGCAGCTCAACTCGATATTTTGAAAGTATTTAACGAATTAAATAGAATTCATAGAATGAGTGAATCTACATATTACATGTATGTCGTACATAGTATAGTAAGTACAGCAAAAACTGTACTCAAATGAATTTAGTTTTACAACATTTATTCAAACATAATAATGATAATTAATTTAGTAGTAGGACAACTGCAACTGCATCGTCGGATTCGTTCTTCCAATTGTGTCTTCCAAAATTTAAAAATTGATCAGGTATGTATTTCGTTTAAAATAAGAAAGCTAACATCGCGTCCAACTGACATGAGAAATTAAATTAGATAAGTACTAACTTTATATCAATACAAATTTCTGCGGGTGTGTGATCAATTTATGAAGAAAGGTAACAGTTTTTTAATACTTCCTTGAATTTATTATCCGGAGTATGTATATAAAAAATAAACTAAAGTACACAAACTTTCTCAAATTGCAACAAAATATTATGATAACTGTTTCCTTTTCCCATTAAATTGATCACATATCCGGAGAATCTTTCGTTGCTTTAGATTGATTTAGAATTTATACCCAATAATTAAACTAATAATTGAGAGGTTATGTAGGTCATTAAAATAGAAATGGATATATCATACGTAAATAGTTTAAGTGCTATTCCATGAGAACTGCTTTAAGACCTCATTGTGTCCAGATGAATTACTAATTTTCCTAACATATAATAATAATATAATAATAATAATATTTTTGACATCGAAATGTATTTATTTTCTTGGCGTATGTAAGTACATGTATATAATGCAATTTTTCCTAAACGCCAATTGAATTAAACATATTTTTATTTAAAAATATGCCGACCGGAAGTGGAGTCGAATCACCAGGTATGGCTATCGGTATGGCCTACTTTTCAAAAACTTTAGATAACGGGCACAAAATAGTCATATTTTTAAATAAAAATATGTTTAATTCAATTTCGTTTGGGAAAATTGCATTATATACAATAATAATAATAGTTTAATACCAAGATAATAGGTTACAAAGCATATAAACAGGTGAAGATAGGACAAAATCCTAAGTAAGAACCCATTACGGTAAACGGTTGAAGATCAGACAAACATAACAGAGAGAAAAAATTAACATAAATAGTGTTATGTCAAAATCAAATCAAAATAATTCAAATAATTTTTATATTAAGCACTTTATCAATTAATTTAGACCCACACTACTTTTGGGTCTTAGTATGTATAATAAAAAATACAAAATAGTAACTTCTTGACTTCTGGTTGGTCCTTCTTTCCTCTGAAATTTTATTCTTTTTTCTTTTCACTTTTCAATCTTTTCAAATCTTTTGAATCTTCAAACTTTTCCTTCAAATTCTCTCTAATTCAAGTTTTCTTCTGTTCCCTTTTCACTTTTCAATCTTTTCGTTAATTTCCAATGTTTTTTTCAAATTTCACTTTCTATTTTTAAAAATAATTTTCTACTATTTTAAAAAGAACTTATCTTTTTCGTCATTGATTTGATAGTGTCTTTAACCGACGAAAAAAACCAATTGTTTTTTTTTGTTTTTAAATTCAGAATCATATGCTTCAAAATTTTTGAAGATGGTGAGCGACAATGCTTTCACAAATTGGGAAGTTATTATACAGGGTGCCCGGATTTCGTAGGGACAACATGGGTAAATTTTTTATATGAAGTTTTAAGAGATGGTTAAATTAGGAAAAGGTGTAAAATATCACAAAA
This sequence comes from Holotrichia oblita, assembly GCA_023690525.1. Taxonomy (NCBI): domain Eukaryota; kingdom Metazoa; phylum Arthropoda; class Insecta; order Coleoptera; family Scarabaeidae; genus Holotrichia; species Holotrichia oblita. Next base: position 157,817,907 of record CM043016.1, read on the forward strand.
GCCGAAACTAAGAATCCATTTTTAAATTTTACTTGAACATTAGATTCATTTGTTTAATATTGTCAAAAATGAAATCTATCAAAATTTTTTTTATTTGTAACTCTTTTTGTTACTTGAGATATTAGGATGCGGTTTGAAGCAATTCAAATTGTAATCTAAATACTTTTATTGACGCTAACATAAAACAAATCATTTTTCAAAAATTGTTAGTAGTCTCATAAACTCAAAATTTTAAATTGGAATCGTACAATTTTTGTGGCTCTTTTTGATTAAAGAAAATTTTTTCCTGAATACAATCATGTATCGCATGATTGGAAATATTGTCGAAATTTCGAAAATTAAAATTATTCTGATTACGGGCAGACATCACAACTTTTTCGAAGTTCTTCTCTGGATCCCTTGATGCAGAAGTAGAACACTAAACACTTTAACCCACTGAACACCAAACAAGTTTTATTGAGTTTTATTATCGACTGATCAATGAAAGTCTTTTAATGTTGAAACAAGCGATCGACAATTTAGTTAAAACTTGTTTGGTGTTCACTGAGTTAAAGTGTTTAGGGATCAAACAACTTTTTGTTTATCGCGTTATAAAATAAATGAAAACAACCACGGTTGTCAAAGATAAACAGAAATTGGAGTCAAAAGTGTCAATGTTATTACTTCCATTTATAACGGATAATTTTGAAAAATACGATGTATATTGTACATGTATCAAAAGTTTGAAAAGCGTAAAAAAAAATTGAATAACGCAAATTTCATGTGTGCTTATTATTAGTATCCTAATCTCACTTTTTTCATTTGAACTGTCAATTTGTATTTGAGCAATTTAATATTCTTCTCCATTATTTAGTAGCACAGTTGTATTTTTGTTTTATTAAGTATTTAAATTACCATGCGAATTAGTTCAAACCGAGTTACAATATCACCTAACAATTGGTTAAAATTAACGTTTTCTTAAAAGGGCAACAAAAATTGCATAGTTCAAATGAAAAATTTTGGATTGAGATTAGGTTACTAATAATACGCACACATAAAATTTGTGTTATTAAATGTTAGTTTTACGCACTTCAAACTTTTGATATATGTACAAAATACATCGTATTTTTCAAAATTATCAATTATAAATTAAATTGTAATAACATTTATCACTAAGGACATTCTTAATGAAATTTGTGGTATCTTGTTTTTCATTCAGATAACGCGATAAACAAAAAGTTGTGATGTCTGCCCGTAATCAGAATAAGCTTAATTTTCGAAATGTTGACAAAATTTCCATATCATGCGATACATGATTGTATTCAAGAAAAAATGTTCCGGAGGTGTGATATGGTGCGGAAATCTAACATTAATGTTATGAATATCGCTCCTAAATCTTAATCTAAGAAAAATATATGGGGATGTCCCAGTGGTTATAACCTTAGGGTAAAAGCAGTAGGTACTGATGAAGACGACGACGGGCACTCATGTCCAACCAGTTTAGGTTACGCAATCTATGGGAAACATGTTCGTGTCTCCTTAAACCAAAGATGAAGCAAATGCAACTATTTTGAATTTTTTGAATCTTTTGTACAGTCATACTATCCAGACACGGTCCATACACAACGTCGCAAAAGTTAAAATGAGACAAAACGAGCGCATCCGCCAACCTCTTCCTGGTAATAATCGATAAGCACTTCTGTAAGAAACATGTTCTTTAAATTGGAATAAGCTCTGCGGATACACATATTGATATGGGTTTTAAATCTCAGGTCAGGGTCATTAAAAACCCCAAGATTCTTAATCGATTTAGTAAAAGGTAGAACAACGTTGTTAATTTTTAAAACCATGGTGTCAGCAACATAATCGACATCTGATTTCCGGCCAAAAAGTAACGCAAAAGTTTTGTTCACATTAATATCTAGAGAATCTTGATTAGACCATTTTACTATTTTATCAAGGTCTGAACTAATACAAGTGCTGGCAGATAGATAGTCTCGTTCGAACGAGAAGTAAATTTGTGTATCATCTGCATACATATGGTATTTACTGAATTCTAAGCATACATGTAATTTGCTTGTATACAGAGTGAATAACAACGGACCTAAAATTGAGCCCTGTGGGACTCCACTGATAATGGGTAAGGATGTACTATTGTGTAGCACAAGTTCTTGACTACGACCCGAAAGATAACACTGCAATAAGGCTGTGGCATTATTGCTGAAACCAAGGTATTTTAAAATCAAAAACAGCAGTTGGTGATTGACCGTGTCAAATGCCCGCGAAAAGTCCAACGTCACAAGGCACGTGAGTTTACCAGAATCAGTCGCAGTGAATATATCATCTGTAATCGCTGATAATGCAGATGCACAACTGTGATTTCGTCTAAAACCGGATTGAAATGTAGGTAGAATATTATGCTGGTTGATGTAAGACCAGATCTGTTTCTCTAATAACTTTTCAAAAACTTTAGATAACGCGCACAAAATACTTATAGGTTTTAAATCTCCGAATTCCTTCGAATGCGGTTTCTTTGGAAAAGGTAACGCACATGACTTTTTCCAGAGATGTGGAAAGCAATTATTGGAAATACAAAAATTATAGATATGGTGAAGATAGGACAAAATATGAGGACAACACAGCTTGATAGAATTGCTATTAAGACCATCACATCCAACACTTTTAGAAGAAATCCCGGAATTAACCGAAAATATATCTTCCTCAGATACCTTACAAAAGTTGAAAGGTAGATGGTTTGCAGCTGAATCAGAGTTCCCGTAGAACTGTACTACTTTTGGGTCCGAGATAGATATCTTTGAACAAGAAGTTACAAAAAAGATGTTGGTTGAATTCGGGTTGGATAAATGAGGAGCTAAATTATATTCTGTTTACGGGGAAGAGATAACGTCAAGATCCCGCAGATCCTTCCATAGAGTTCTGTTTTTGGGCTTACTCCAAGTAAGCTCTCTTTTCCCTCTCAATTGCACTGTTCGTTAAGTGTCTAAGTGATTTCTAGAAAGAGAAGTGTTCTGGATCACGACTACTCCTATATCTTAAAAACGCGCGGTCTCTTAGTCTCCGCATTGATTTGATAGTGTCTGTAATCCAGGGCTTACATTTACGCGTTATTGTGCAAGTACGAGTGGAGCATGGTGGTAAAACAGTGAAATCACGAGGGAGTTAAACAAATTTAAATTTTTCCATTAATGTCGTATATATCAAAAATATTACAAAATGGTAAGTTAACCAAATCGGAATAGAAAGCTGCGCTATCAAAATATTTGAAATCCCGGTAAGTTTTAACAAATGGTTCGAATTTAGGAACAGCCGCTAAAATATCACAACCGATTCTGAAATGGTCAGAAAACCCATAAATAGGTTTTACTTGAACATTAGATGTGATTTGAGTATTGTTGGTAAGAATTATATCTATCAAAGTAGTGGACGAGTTTGTACCTCTTGTTGGTTCCTGCACGATCTGATAGAGGCCATATGTATTCAGTAAGTCGAGGAAAGAGTCAGCGAACATCACAAGACACTATCATTTGTATCAAAACATTTTTAAAAGTTTCATAGAACTCAGCAAAATTAACATTAGGTGCCCTGTACACCACTCCAAACACATAACTTTTATGATTAATTAAACATTTTATCCATAATTGCTCTATAGTGTCATTAGAATGAGTCTCTATAATTTCAAAGCGTATAAAATCGGTAGATACATTGCAACACCTCCGCCTCTCCCAGCAGTAAAAGAAATAAATCGCTACTTACATTGTCACTCAGCCAGGTTTCGCTTAGCGTAAATATGCCACTACCAGACTGGTCAATAAAGTCTTTTAAGAAGTTAAAACCAAGCGATCGACAATTAACATGAGAAATTCGTAATGTACACATGCTAGCTTAATTCTGAATTCATCAAAGAACTAACTGAAAAATGAGAAAATAAAATAAATTATAACAACCTAAATAGTCAAAGATAAAGCAGTAAATTGGAGTAAACAAGTATAGAAATGCTATAATTTGTAATATATTTATAAATAAACAGTAAATTAGTGTGTATAAAGAAGTAAAACTGTGATTCTAGAACAAAAATAAGAGAAAAAAATTAACAGTACGAGAAACAATGCAATAGGTAATTAATAATAGCAAAGTAGTCGCACTTCATTCGTAGCCCACGCCTAAATTATACTAAACTTTCAATATCTTCGGCTGGCCAAATAACTACGTGTACCATTTTTTTTACGAAGATGTTGCCATCGTACGACCAACAGTTCTTGAACCCAACCTTTTTAATAGCCAATTTGAGCAAATTATAGCGACTACGTGTGAGATCATCCGCTATTGATATGCCTGTACCTTTCAATTTTTTTTATTTTTGATCACAGTGTCTTTAGCTTGATATGATGTGAACTTTATAATGATCGGCGCGGGCTTATTACGAGCATTCGTACTTTATTCATTTCTTCGTAGTCGGTGACAACGATCAATCAAACCAACAGCAATTGTATAATCCAGTTTATCAGTAAGGATATTCTTAATTAAATTTGTGGTATCTTCGTTTTTCTATTCGAGGACGCCAAACATCCTTACTGATGAGTTCCTTCTCGTATACTGTTCGAGCCGATCCAGCTTATCCTGCAGTGAGACGTTTTCCTTTTCTAGCGAAGATAGTGTATTTTCATACACAAGAAACGTATTGGTAATATTTTCCTCGAGTTTCTTGTTCATTTCGTCTGCAATGGTCTTTGTCAGATCATTCTTTATGTATTCTTTATAGTATTTGACGTTTCTTTAATATGTAAGTTCAATTCCATTTTACGAGATATAGAATATTCAACCCACAATCAAATATTGAGGCAACACACGAATAATACAATTACTAATAATACCGAAGAACATTTATGTAGTATGTATGTACCTACATACATAGTGCAACATATATGCATAGATTATTGTAAACCACTTCAATAGGGGTTGTCCCTAGACCTATCAATTCCGCTCTCTTGGTATAGAAGGTACTAAAAGGGCTATTTCGCCTTCAAAACAGCGAGCATTAAATAAAATATCTTCGCGTTTTACCAGCGAAGCTATTATGAGAAAGATTTTAATTAGTGGGTTAAATATTAGTTTTGGTATTTTAGTTTTTTGGGTTCAGTCGAGTCCGTTCAAGTATAGCGTTTGATCCTAAACTAAGCATGTTTTAACTGGAAAACTGCATTTCAGTAGACCAACAGACCAACACCGTATACACATAACCACTACAAAATTATTGGTGTATATGTAGATAATATTATTCTTGTTCGATAAACTTGACTCTTTAGAACACTACAGAAAATGTTTAGTGCGTCCTATCCATTGTTTTCCAGATTTATAATTAAAGTATTAACTAAGAAGTCTTGCAGAATGAGCGGGTGTTCCAACTATTGAAACCAAAAATTCCTTCTTGTTCTATCTACCTATCTTGTTTAAAAGTAGATTGCTTGCTTCTACCTAAAGACCTAAGATAAACTTCCTAATTGAAGTTGCCTTTAGAAAAATAGCTACCGAAAATATCCGACAGCATTTTCACAGACCACTAAAACTAGTGAAGATCCATTGGTCTCACAATGGGATTTCTGCTGTATAATAATACTACTTGCAATTGCCATGTCTGCTAAATAATACAAGTTTTAAGAGATTTGTCTCTTCGTTAATTTTTCTTATCATATTCTTAGAAATAAACGTGATTTGTGCGAATTTGCGCGCATTCTAAAGAAAGCCTCTTTAGAATGCCTTGTAGGTGTAAAAAAGCTTCAATCGCTTCATTATAATTAGTAGCCACCCTTATGAGACATTAAACAGCTTCAATGCGAAATATTCCCGTGTTTATATATGCAAAAAACTATATGGTGTTTTCGTACGAACATTATTTTCTAAGAAGATTGCTTTGGCACAAAACAATATTGCTTTACTGCAAGAATATAGATTTACCACAATCGCAACGTTTGACCGAAACTATGTGCGTATTATGCGTGTGACCAAAAAATTTCCAGAAGCATTATGTACTTCCAATCGAATCGAAATGCAAGTACACAATTTATTTCGCATTCTTTAATGTGTGATTATTATTGTACTTAATTCTACAATAATCATTTTCATTTCTACACACATACAAATGTTTAAGATAAGTTATTATCCTTTCAGTTGCAGTAAATGCACACAACAACAGTAGATCTTAAAAATAGAATCTGTTACCTCATATTACATAAATTCTAATTAACTTAAGAGTTAATTAATTAACCTTTCCACAATACAGCTCGTGTCTCTAATTATGTCACGACACGGTAATATAGAAAGTGATATCAGATTTAACGCCACAAAAATGTTTCGAATATTTTAAATTATTGCTGGATAAATCTCGCTCTGGGCTACCCAATTTAATCACTCCCCGTTATGCGAAGTATGCAGAACCCAGAAATGACTAACTAATTATTTAAATGGTCACGTAATCCGACAGAAAAAAATCATAGAAACCATCAATGGCGCCATTCTCAATGGCGAAGTAACATTTTCACTTCTTTTATACTTTCCTTACACACGCTTACTTTTTATTTGCGATTACTAACGTGATATTTTTATTCCTAAACGTGCTCCAATTCCAGTAAGATGGAGAATTCTGATGTCCGTTCATGACAATCGTGAGAGGTAGAAAGTGTTTCAGTACTCTCAGCGTATGTATGTAATTATGTATATGTATGGCCGTGTGTTTGTATACATACAACAATCTTATTATGGTTCGTTTCCGAGCGACGACATTGCGTAAGTTTACGTAATGCGATTGACAGAGATTATCGGTAGTTTACCAGCTTGACGGACACAATAGTAAACGGAACACCCCGAAGTGTGTTGCATTATTAGCACAATGTTATCGTACACTTACATGCCTAAGTCTCAATAAGTGTTTACTGACTGTTGGTTGTAAAACGATTACCCTTCGCATTATAACACAACAATAGACTGGTTACTGTTGATACTAAACATACAATTGAATGAATTTAAATATAAATAATAATCAGAAAAAATTTTTGAAATTTAATTCAATACAAATAGAATTCTATAATTAAATGTAGTTTATTGTATTAGAATAAATTCATCAATAATTGCGTTGCAAAGCTTTTATAGTTACTGTGTATAGAACGTCTATTGTAAAAAGTGTGAATACTTAAGGAATGTACGAAATTAAATTCTAGTAGTATCAAATCATATATTTAATTAATTGTGGTTTGAATTGAAAGATTCTTTGAAAAGCTATATTCTCCTAATTGCAACTCCCTTGTCATTCCCCTGCTTCTGCTGCTGAAAAAACTAACAAAACCTTATAAAGTTTTATAGGGCAAAGTTTAGTACTTTAAGATGCTGTTGTTACTTTTTTATGTTTCAGGATAGCTATATACGTACGCTCCGTCGAATTACAGACCTATTTCAGGGCTGTCTCTGTATCGAAAATATTCAAGAAAGTGGTTAATAAAAGAATTAATAAAATTTTTGGAAGCCGAAGAGCTAATGTCAAATTGACAGTTTGGTTTTAGGACTGGAACATCAATTTCTGCTACTGTGTATGATTTCTTGCAGAATGTCCTTAATCAAGTTAATAACAAAGAAGTGTTCATAACAGTGTTTTACGATTTGTTTAAGGCATTTGATTGTGTCTCTCATTGCCTTCTGCTTCGCAAATTTGAAAGATACGGTTTTCGGGGAATCGTCAGTGATTGATTTCGCTGTTATCTCATGGGTCGCAGTCAATATGGAAGCGTGAGAGTTGGTGATACCTGTCCCAACTCGGACATTAGCCAAGTTTCATGTAGTGTTCCACATAGCTCGGTATTGGGACCAACCTTATTTTTTATATTTCTAAATGACCCAGCATTCATAGATTTACGGTTCCATCAGGAAGATATTCTTTGAATGCACTACTTCTAAAGAAATCCTAGTATAATTCCTGACATATTTTTTGAAAACCTGAACGCTCAAACCAAAAACGAAATATTAAATAATAATACACTCCATGATCACCTCTGCTACTCTCGTATGGCAGTTAAAAGACGAAGTTGGAGAAACTACAACGGCTTGTCTGTTTGGGAATCACAATAACTCAGTATTGGGCATTAATATAGGTGCTACATAAACGAACTACCATTCTTATCGCATATTGATTCAAATTATCGTTCCATTTTAAAGAGAGCGACTTAATCGTACATACTCCATTATACCTCTAAAAAGAGATAGATTAGGGAAGTTGACTCTAACTCCAAAGCATATCAAAGCCAGGACACCAAAATCAATCTTAGTATTCGCCTAAAATATTAGATTAGAAAAATACTAATGTGTACATAGTGTACTCATCCATAGACACAATGATTAAATTGGATTCTTTGAGATACCATATTCTCCAAATCTTGCCCCTATCTATTTAGTTCGTAACGTAAAAATATGACTTAACAGAAAGAGATTTCATACGAATGAGATGTTATGCGGAAACGGATACCTATTTCGGAGAGTTTCTTATTCGAAGGATATCAAAATGTTAGAAGACCATTGGAAAAAGTAGATTTCACTTCAAGGAGTTTATGTTGAGTAATAAAATACTTTCACATGCAAAAATTGGTATTTTCGTTTTTATGCCAAAGGCACTTTTCTTCATCAATATTAGAGAATGTTATTGCTCTCAAAATGTTCACAGAACTTATTCCAAAACTATATATTAAGTACCTAAAATTCTAGTAAGAAATCGCTAATAGTAATTAATTTCTAATAACAGCACAGCTCGTATTTTGTATCCTATTCATACAGGATAAACAAAATTACATATTACAGAACGGGAAACGAAATTACAACGTTGAAAGTAATAAGTATAATTTATTGATTCTATTATGTCTGGCTGCTCTGATACCATAATTATTAGATCTATTCTTGACCCAGAGACCCAGATTTATTTATTAAGCAGATCACGATGATAAAAATTAGCTGCTGATACAGGAGGATGCAATCCTATTCCACATTACAGTCAGATGTTTGTAAATTGCTGTTGAATTAGTTCGATAACCGGACAACAAAGGTTATGTACGCAAGTAGTTAATTGCTTTAAATATCTTAAGAGAAATTCTATCGCACGTTAGAACTTCGCATTACATCTGCTATGAAAACATATTAGAAACATATAAAATGCTTTCTAAAAAGTACGCATGTAGGTTGTACACTCGATTGAAAATTCAAGTTCCCGATCTTTACTCTCTATCTGCGGATATATCTACATATGTACACAAAAAGATAAATTGATTATTATTATAAATTTATTTTTTTTTATTATTATTAATTTTAGTGAAGGCATATATTTCGTAATATACCATTGCAAGAACAGTAATTTTAATATGGAAACTTTAAGATTACAAGTAGCGTAACCTCAATTTTGTTTTCTTAATTAGATATCTCGATCGATTGTGGAGAGTAGATCTCATAATAAGTATCAATTGCAACATTATGTATGATGATAGCATGTGGTGAATCATAGAGTCGTGAAGTATAAATAAACAGAAACGACTAGTTAGAATCTGATTAACATTTTCAAGAGTTCTTAAGTAATCCCTATCTAATTTATTATTTACTATATTTGTCATGTATAACGTAGTAATTATGGATATATCACGTCAGTAATATACACACATAATTTTAACCAGCGGAGTTTTTAAAGCCTCGACTGTAACTTGTTTATGGAATAAAATGTGGTTTATTGATAAGTTTATTTAGATGGCTGCTCTTCGGTTCTCGGGTTCTCTGCCGTGTAGAAAAGTTGTGGTACTTGACGTTTCGATCATCTTGTCGTGATCTTCTTCAGAAGTGAAGTTTATTTAGATGTTTGAATGTTCAGAAGCCACAAATTCGGAAGAAAATTTATAACACAGTGCACACTTGTACTACTGAGAATGTACTTTAAGATTATTTCGGTGCTTCATAGTCGCAAATAGTCTGAGCGATAAACTGGCCTAAAGTCTACTGCAATATTCGCTTCGTATATCCGTACATACTTCCGCAACCAACTCTTCGAGAATCCCGAAAAGGGGCCGTTCCCGTTATAACGATTTTCATACTGCAATGTAATCATTATTACTTCATGGAGAATATAAAAATATTTTACGGAGTGTTTGTTTCTAAATTCAATGAAACCGATCGTTTGACCAACATAGTCAATAAAAATATACATGCAGAAATAAATAGATGTGCATAAAGTAGATAAATACTAGTTGACCCCACCCAAACTCTTCGAGTTTGGTCTAAGCTGACCCATCCCAAGTATTCGAATTTAGACTGAACTCTTCCGGCCCACCGACCAGCATTTCCGCTAATCTTAACCCGCTCCACAACTTTTAAGCGTCTTCAAGGTAGCTAAGCTAATTCAGAAACCAGCGCCACCTCTAAAATTATTTATATAACAGTAGCCCTGAGTACCTACAATAATATACACGAAACATGCGTGCATTCTGTTAATCTAAACTCCCTCAATAACTTTTAAGTGTGTTAAATACTACTCGGCCTACGGCCTCGATACTTATTTTATATTTTGTCGATTTTTTTCACGAACCATTTTAATAAATGTCAATGGCGTTCTATGTAGAAACGCTATTTACTTTACACACTGTAAAGTATGACCGTTTCATTACCAGTTACCCTGTATGTTGGTTGACCAATTTTTTTAGTGTGTTAAAAATTATTTGGGAAACGCTCTTTTTATCCCATCGTACTTACTCTTATTCGTTTGAAAATAAATAATAATGATAATATTACTTATAATAAAATCAAAATACCGTTGATCTCTTAAATACTTAGATAGAGGTATCCCTGTATATATTTTCTACTTCGTACAGATTTTTAATCGACAGAATATGTCGAGAAGGTGTCCCAGCTAATGAACTACTAAAATGAAAAAAAAAAATTGTTATACGAATTGAGCAGTATGAAAGCAATGTGCATACTTATTTTATTTTTAATCGATTTTTTCACGGACTATTTCAATAAATCAATGGCATTCTATGTAGAAACGCTCTTTATTTTACATAACTGTAAAGTATGGTCGCTTCATTAGCAGTTACCCGGTATACTTGCTGAATTATGAATTTAAGTCATCATTCTACGATTTATACATTTTATCAAACAGAGTATTGACAAATGTGTTTATCAATATTTTTAATATCGTTGGGAAGAAATTAAATTTTCCCAGTAATAATATGAAAAGAACTAATAAACTCTATAACCTTCTAAGTGTAAAAGTCCGTCTTGACAGTTCAAATTTTGATCGCAGACGCGCTAACGTCAACGATTTATTATGAGAGCCGCCTAATGATTTTTGCTATAGTTATTAAAGATGGTATTTTGTACGTATTTTAACGTATTTAATTTTTAAATATATTTTTTGGTAATAAGTAAATTACGTCATGTACTATTTTTCCATTATTTTACGTAATGAGGTTTTGACGATTACAATTTGACTTTTCACGTTTCGCGTTAGATGTATTTTTTCAACTATTTTTCATTAATAATAACGGAATATATTATTTATAGGTGAAATGTGTATCTATTACTATATTGACAAATGTTTTTAACATGACGTATATACTTATATTTTTGAAGAGATAACATGTGTTCAGAAATACCATAATATTCAAATTGCGCGCTTGATACCTTGCACTAAACATATATACGTCAGATATGCTGCCATCTATTAAGATACAATTAAGTTATTTGGTAAAGTGCAGTTATATCTACGATTATTTAATTAATCTCAATATTATATGTATATATTATCTTAATGACAATCACAAAATGTTTTACCGAAAAATCAACTCATGATCTCGATGTAAACGCAGAATAAAAAGTCCGTCTTGACAGTTCAAATTTTGACGGCAGTGGGGGCTAACGGAGGCCGCCTACGATTTATTGTGAGAGCCGGGAAAGGTTTAAAGATGGTATTTTGTACGTGGTAGGTACCTAATAAACGTATTTAACGTATTTATTATTTAAATATATTTTTTTCGTAATAAATAAAAAGGTGAAATGTAGTATTTTTTATTTATTTTACGTAATGAAGTTATAAACGCTTATAATTCGATATTTCTTTCAAGTTTTTTATTTAATAATAACGGAATATATTATTTAGATGAAATGTGTATCTAATAGAATATTGACAATTGTGTTTATCATGACATATATATTCGTATATTTAGAGAGGCAGCATGTTTTAAGTTATTTCCATAATATTCAAATCGCGCGCCTGCTAGTATTTTGTCTTCTCGCAGTGTTCTAAATAGTTTAAAAGAAAAAAATCACTAACGTCCTTGATTAAAAGCTGTTGGATTACGTATTACAGTAACAAATAAGTCCTTACGGGTAACTGTATAGGTGTTAATGTACAAATATTAAATAAATCTCGTAATTTTTAGAAGAGAGGAAATTTGTTAGGAATTTCAATGTTTACCAGTCAAAGTCGTTGACTACAGATCTTTTTTTTTTTTACGTCGCGGGATCGTATACTACTCGTCATGATAAAAAGAAAACTTCATATGAACATATGACCTAAAGGTCTTAACTTTTGAGATACAGGGTGATAAAGTTTTCGAAAATAAATAGTTTTTTTTTTTGCTGGACGTAGCGGGACCGTATACTACTCGTCATGTTAAAGAGAAAACTTCATATGAACATATGACCTAAAGGTCTTAACTTTTGAGATACAGGGTGATAAAGTTTTCGAAAATAAATAGTTTTTTTTTTTGCTGGATCGCAGGACCGTAATTCCTGTAATACCACTTTAGATATTTTAATGAAACGTAATACCACTTTAGATATTTTAATGTATACGTGTAGTATGTATCAAGAGGCATTATTGAGTGTTCCCCATTTTTTTTTAATTCCACCAGTGGCGTTCGTACGGAATTTCAGCTACCTACTTTGACAGACGTTTAGGTCACACGTTCATATATAAGTTTATATAAGTTTCCTTTTTAAAATACATCATAAAATCGTTCCCTAAAATATTGACATTCAATTTCCCCTGAATGTATACAAATAAGACTTTTTAGCTCTTTCGAAAATATGTAGATATATACTTAGTATAATCTCGATAATACACTGACATACAGATAATTAAACTATTCTTACTTGTTTCATATTTTTAAATTACTTTTAGACATGGAGAGATGTTTGTAATTATTACTACTTGTGGTATTTATTGAACCACAAAATAAGAAACGATTTTTAGTATAAATAATAACGTTTTTCCAATCGGACAATTGTAAAAAATTGGAAATTCTTTAACGCATTTAATGATTCATCGTGTTTTTTTAATTATTATTTCTTGTGTTTCGTCGCCGTTGAAATGAAGACTTCTTTATTTTATATATTATTCTTTTCAATCATTAATAAAAAAAAACAAAAAACCAAAGAAAAAAGCCATAGTATCCCTCGTCGAGATTTGAACGCCGTACCTCTAGCGCCGTGGGCCACCGTCCGTTCCGATGCGCCACAGGAGCTCGTAAATTCGAGATATCATATTCTCATATAGAAATATCTAGTACCTATCTGTTTTGAGGAATTTTGGCGACGTTTATCAAAAAATAAGCGGTTTAGAAAGGCGTTGGAACTTTGAAATTTTGGAAATCGTCATTATAAATACGGCCGGTTCGGCGGTCACGTCTGGGAAAGCGTCGTCTTATTGGGCGTCGGCGCCCCGACGCTGTATTTTTTAGTTTTAATCGGAAAAAATTTTTTCCCCAAAATAACCAAGTACTCGTCGAGGAGAATATGTTCGGACATGAATAGTTTTGGCGTAGCGTTAACCGTTCGGGAGATATAAGCGCTCAAAGTCCGCTCCAACGCGAATTTTTAATTCGTTTGCTAATCTTACAGGATTCGGACGTTGGTCTGCGGCGAAACCTAGACAGTTGATTAGAAAAATCCTTTTCCCGTCGATCGGCACCCCCTTTTCGAGTTTAGTCCTTTCGTAAGGTCTCAGGAGGGAGCCCCGTTTACCTCTGCGACAGCTATTATTATAGTAAAGAGCGGAATATGGCCGACTTTGATTGAATAAAACCCGCTATACAGGCACTTTCCAAAATGAATGTCCATATTTCAGGGAACGATTTTTTTTTTTTTTTTTGCTGGACGTAGCGGGATCGTATATTAGTCGTCATGATAAAAAGAAAACTTCATATGAACATATGACCTAAAGGTCTTAGCTTTTGAGATACAGGGTGATAAAGTTTTCGAAAATAAATAGTTTTTTTTTTTGCTGGACGTAGCGGGACCGTATACTACTCGTCATGTTAAAGAGAAAACTTCATATGAACATATGACCTAAAGGTCTTAACTTTTGAGATACAGGGTGATAAAGTTTTCGAAAATAAATAGTTTTTTATTAATTCCTGTAATACCACTTTAGATATTTTAATGAAACGTGGTATACGTGTAGTATGTATCAAGAGGCATTATTGAGTGTTCCCCATTTTTTTTAATTCCACCAGTGGCGTTCGTACGGAATTTCAGCTACCTACTTTGACAGACGTTTAGGTCACACGTTCATATATAAGTTTATATAAGTTTCCTTTTTAAAATACATCATAAAATCGTTCCCTAAAATATTGACATTCAATTTCCCCTGAATGTATACAAATAAGACTTTTTAGCTCTTTCGAAAATATGTAGATATATACTTAGTATAATCTCGATAATACACTGACATACAGATAATTAAACTATTCTTACTTGTTTCATATTTTTAAATTACTTTTAGACATGGAGAGATGTTTGTAATTATTACTACTTGTGGTATTTATTGAACCACAAAATAAGAAACGATTTTTAGTATAAATAATAACGTTTTTCCAATCGGACAATTGTAAAAAATTGGAAATTCTTTAACGCATTTAATGATTCATCGTGTTTTTTTAATTATTATTTCTTGTGTTTCGTCGCCGTTGAAATGAAGACTTCTTTATTTTATATATTATTCTTTTCAATCATTAATAAAAAAAAACAAAAAACCAAAGAAAAAAGCCATAGTATCCCTCGTCGAGATTTGAACGCCGTACCTCTAGCGCCGTGGGCCACCGTCCGTTCCGATGCGCCACAGGAGCTCGTAAATTCGAGATATCATATTCTCATATAGAAATATCTAGTACCTATCTGTTTTGAGGAATTTTGGCGACGTTTATCAAAAAATAAGCGGTTTAGAAAGGCGTTGGAACTTTGAAATTTTGGAAATCGTCATTATAAATACGGCCGGTTCGGCGGTCACGTCTGGGAAAGCGTCGTCTTATTGGGCGTCGGCGCCCCGACGCTGTATTTTTTAGTTTTAATCGGAAAAAATTTTTTTCCCCAAAATAACCAAGTACTCGTCGAGGAGAATATGTTCGGACATGAATAGTTTTGGCGTAGCGTTAACCGTTCGGGAGATATAAGCGCTCAAAGTCCGCTCCAACGCGAATTTTTAATTCGTTTGCTAATCTTACAGGATTCGGACGTTGGTCTGCGGCGAAACCTAGACAGTTGATTAGAAAAATCCTTTTCCCGTCGATCGGCACCCCCTTTTCGAGTTTAGTCCTTTCGTAAGGTCTCAGGAGGGAGCCCCGTTTACCTCTGCGACAGCTATTATTATAGTAAAGAGCGGAATATGGCCGACTTTGATTGAATAAAACCCGCTATACAGGCACTTTCCAAAATGAATGTCCATATTTCAGGGAACGATTTTTTTTTTTTTTTTTGCTGGACGTAGCGGGATCGTATATTAGTCGTCATGATAAAAAGAAAACTTCATATGAACATATGACCTAAAGGTCTTAGCTTTTGAGATACAGGGTGATAAAGTTTTCGAAAATAAATAGTTTTTTTTTTGCTGGACGTAGCGGGACCGTATACTACTCGTCATGTTAAAGAGAAAACTTCATATGAACATATGACCTAAAGGTCTTAACTTTTGAGATACAGGGTGATAAAGTTTTCGAAAATAAATAGTTTTTTTTTTTGCTGGACGTCGCAGGACCGTAATACTCGTCTGTAATTCATATGAACATATGACCTAAAGGTCTTAACTTTTGAGATACAGGGTGATAAAGTTTTCGAAAATAAATAGTTTTTTATTAATTCCTGTAATACCACTTTAGATATTTTAATGAAACGTGGTATACGTGTAGTATGTATCAAGAGGCATTATTGAGTGTTCCCCATTTTTTTTAATTCCACCAGTGGCGTTCGTACGGAATTTCAGCTACCTACTTTGACAGACGTTTAGGTCACACGTTCATATATAAGTTTATATAAGTTTCCTTTTTAAAATACATCATAAAATCGTTCCCTAAAATATTGACATTCAATTTCCCCTGAATGTATACAAATAAGACTTTTTAGCTCTTTCGAAAATATGTAGATATATACTTAGTATAATCTCGATAATACACTGACATACAGATAATTAAACTATTCTTACTTGTTTCATATTTTTAAATTACTTTTAGACATGGAGAGATGTTTGTAATTATTACTACTTGTGGTATTTATTGAACCACAAAATAAGAAACGATTTTTAGTATAAATAATAACGTTTTTCCAATCGGACAATTGTAAAAAATTGGAAATTCTTTAACGCATTTAATGATTCATCGTGTTTTTTAATTATTATTTCTTGTGTTTCGTCGCCGTTGAAATGAAGACTTCTTTATTTTATATATTATTCTTTTCAATCATTAATAAAAAAAAACAAAAAACCAAAGAAAAAAGCCATAGTATCCCTCGTCGAGATTTGAACGCCGTACCTCTAGCGCCGTGGGCCACCGTCCGTTCCGATGCGCCACAGGAGCTCGTAAATTCGAGATATCATATTCTCATATAGAAATATCTAGTACCTATCTGTTTTGAGGAATTTTGGCGACGTTTATCAAAAAATAAGCGGTTTAGAAAGGCGTTGGAACTTTGAAATTTTGGAAATCGTCATTATAAATACGGCCGGTTCGGCGGTCACGTCTGGGAAAGCGTCGTCTTATTGGGCGTCGGCGCCCCGACGCTGTATTTTTTAGTTTTAATCGGAAAAAATTTTTTCCCCAAAATAACCAAGTACTCGTCGAGGAGAATATGTTCGGACATGAATAGTTTTGGCGTAGCGTTAACCGTTCGGGAGATATAAGCGCTCAAAGTCCGCTCCAACGCGAATTTTTAATTCGTTTGCTAATCTTACAGGATTCGGACGTTGGTCTGCGGCGAAACCTAGACAGTTGATTAGAAAAATCCTTTTCCCGTCGATCGGCACCCCCTTTTCGAGTTTAGTCCTTTCGTAAGGTCTCAGGAGGGAGCCCCGTTTACCTCTGCGACAGCTATTATTATAGTAAAGAGCGGAATATGGCCGACTTTGATTGAATAAAACCCGCTATACAGGCACTTTCCAAAATGAATGTCCATATTTCAGGGAACGGTTTTTTTTTTTTTTTTTTGCTGGACGTAGCGGGATCGTATATTAGTCGTCATGATAAAAAGAAAACTTCATATGAACATATGACCTAAAGGTCTTAGCTTTTGAGATACAGGGTGATAAAGTTTTCGAAAATAAATAGTTTTTTTTTTTGCTGGACGTCGTATATTAGCGTCATGGAAAACCATATGAACATATACTAAAGGTCTTAGCTTTTGAGATCAGGGTGTAAAGTTTTCGAAAATAAATAGTTTTTTTTTTTGCTGGAGTCGCAACCGTAACTTCGTCATGTTAAAGAGAAAACTTCATATGAACATATGACCTAAAGGTCTTAACTTTTGAGATACAGGGTGATAAAGTTTTCGAAAATAAATAGTTTTTTATTAATTCCTGTAATACCACTTTAGATATTTTAATGAAACGTGGTATACGTGTAGTATGTATCAAGAGGCATTATTGAGTGTTCCCCATTTTTTTTTAATTCCACCAGTGGCGTTCGTACGGAATTTCAGCTACCTACTTTGACAGACGTTTAGGTCACACGTTCATATATAAGTTTATATAAGTTTCCTTTTTAAAATACATCATAAAATCGTTCCCTAAAATATTGACATTCAATTTCCCCTGAATGTATACAAATAAGACTTTTTAGCTCTTTCGAAAATATGTAGATATATACTTAGTATAATCTCGATAATACACTGACATACAGATAATTAAACTATTCTTACTTGTTTCATATTTTTAAATTACTTTTAGACATGGAGAGATGTTTGTAATTATTACTACTTGTGGTATTTATTGAACCACAAAATAAGAAACGATTTTTAGTATAAATAATAACGTTTTTCCAATCGGACAATTGTAAAAAATTGGAAATTCTTTAACGCATTTAATGATTCATCGTGTTTTTTTAATTATTATTTCTTGTGTTTCGTCGCCGTTGAAATGAAGACTTCTTTATTTTATATATTATTCTTTTCAATCATTAATAAAAAAAAACAAAAAACCAAAGAAAAAAGCCATAGTATCCCTCGTCGAGATTTGAACGCCGTACCTCTAGCGCCGTGGGCCACCGTCCGTTCCGATGCGCCACAGGAGCTCGTAAATTCGAGATATCATATTCTCATATAGAAATATCTAGTACCTATCTGTTTTGAGGAATTTTGGCGACGTTTATCAAAAAATAAGCGGTTTAGAAAGGCGTTGGAACTTTGAAATTTTGGAAATCGTCATTATAAATACGGCCGGTTCGGCGGTCACGTCTGGGAAAGCGTCGTCTTATTGGGCGTCGGCGCCCCGACGCTGTATTTTTTAGTTTTAATCGGAAAAAATTTTTTCCCCAAAATAACCAAGTACTCGTCGAGGAGAATATGTTCGGACATGAATAGTTTTGGCGTAGCGTTAACCGTTCGGGAGATATAAGCGCTCAAAGTCCGCTCCAACGCGAATTTTTAATTCGTTTGCTAATCTTACAGGATTCGGACGTTGGTCTGCGGCGAAACCTAGACAGTTGATTAGAAAAATCCTTTTCCCGTCGATCGGCACCCCCTTTTCGAGTTTAGTCCTTTCGTAAGGTCTCAGGAGGGAGCCCCGTTTACCTCTGCGACAGCTATTATTATAGTAAAGAGCGGAATATGGCCGACTTTGATTGAATAAAACCCGCTATACAGGCACTTTCCAAAATGAATGTCCATATTTCAGGGAACGATTTTTTTTTTTTTTTTTTGCTGGACGTAGCGGGATCGTATATTAGTCGTCATGATAAAAAGAAAACTTCATATGAACATATGACCTAAAGGTCTTAGCTTTTGAGATACAGGGTGATAAAGTTTTCGAAAATAAATAGTTTTTTTTTTTGCTGGACGTAGCGGGACCGTATACTACTCGTCATGTTAAAGAAAACTTCATATGAACATATGACCTAAAGGTCTTAACTTTTGAGATACAGGGTGATAAAGTTTTCGAAAATAAATAGTTTTTTATCGCAGGACCGTAATTCCTGTAATACCACTTTAGATATTTTAATGAAACGTAATACCACTTTAGATATTTTAATGTATACGTGTAGTATGTATCAAGAGGCATTATTGAGTGTTCCCCATTTTTTTTAATTCCACCAGTGGCGTTCGTACGGAATTTCAGCTACCTACTTTGACAGACGTTTAGGTCACACGTTCATATATAAGTTTATATAAGTTTCCTTTTTAAAATACATCATAAAATCGTTCCCTAAAATATTGACATTCAATTTCCCCTGAATGTATACAAATAAGACTTTTTAGCTCTTTCGAAAATATGTAGATATATACTTAGTATAATCTCGATAATACACTGACATACAGATAATTAAACTATTCTTACTTGTTTCATATTTTTAAATTACTTTTAGACATGGAGAGATGTTTGTAATTATTACTACTTGTGGTATTTATTGAACCACAAAATAAGAAACGATTTTTAGTATAAATAATAACGTTTTTCCAATCGGACAATTGTAAAAAATTGGAAATTCTTTAACGCATTTAATGATTCATCGTGTTTTTTTAATTATTATTTCTTGTGTTTCGTCGCCGTTGAAATGAAGACTTCTTTATTTTATATATTATTCTTTTCAATCATTAATAAAAAAAAACAAAAAACCAAAGAAAAAAGCCATAGTATCCCTCGTCGAGATTTGAACGCCGTACCTCTAGCGCCGTGGGCCACCGTCCGTTCCGATGCGCCACAGGAGCTCGTAAATTCGAGATATCATATTCTCATATAGAAATATCTAGTACCTATCTGTTTTGAGGAATTTTGGCGACGTTTATCAAAAAATAAGCGGTTTAGAAAGGCGTTGGAACTTTGAAATTTTGGAAATCGTCATTATAAATACGGCCGGTTCGGCGGTCACGTCTGGGAAAGCGTCGTCTTATTGGGCGTCGGCGCCCCGACGCTGTATTTTTTAGTTTTAATCGGAAAAAATTTTTTTCCCCAAAATAACCAAGTACTCGTCGAGGAGAATATGTTCGGACATGAATAGTTTTGGCGTAGCGTTAACCGTTCGGGAGATATAAGCGCTCAAAGTCCGCTCCAACGCGAATTTTTAATTCGTTTGCTAATCTTACAGGATTCGGACGTTGGTCTGCGGCGAAACCTAGACAGTTGATTAGAAAAATCCTTTTCCCGTCGATCGGCACCCCCTTTTCGAGTTTAGTCCTTTCGTAAGGTCTCAGGAGGGAGCCCCGTTTACCTCTGCGACAGCTATTATTATAGTAAAGAGCGGAATATGGCCGACTTTGATTGAATAAAACCCGCTATACAGGCACTTTCCAAAATGAATGTCCATATTTCAGGGAACGATTTTTTTTTTTTTTTTGCTGGACGTAGCGGGATCGTATATTAGTCGTCATGATAAAAAGAAAACTTCATATGAACATATGACCTAAAGGTCTTAGCTTTTGAGATACAGGGTGATAAAGTTTTCGAAAATAAATAGTTTTTTTTTTTTGCTGGACGTAGCGGGACCGTATACTACTCGTCATGTTAAAGAGAAAACTTCATATGAACATATGACCTAAAGGTCTTAACTTTTGAGATACAGGGTGATAAAGTTTTCGAAAATAAATAGTTTTTTATTAATTCCTGTAATACCACTTTAGATATTTTAATGAAACGTGGTATACGTGTAGTATGTATCAAGAGGCATTATTGAGTGTTCCCCATTTTTTTTAATTCCACCAGTGGCGTTCGTACGGAATTTCAGCTACCTACTTTGACAGACGTTTAGGTCACACGTTCATATATAAGTTTATATAAGTTTCCTTTTTAAAATACATCATAAAATCGTTCCCTAAAATATTGACATTCAATTTCCCCTGAATGTATACAAATAAGACTTTTTAGCTCTTTCGAAAATATGTAGATATATACTTAGTATAATCTCGATAATACACTGACATACAGATAATTAAACTATTCTTACTTGTTTCATATTTTTAAATTACTTTTAGACATGGAGAGATGTTTGTAATTATTACTACTTGTGGTATTTATTGAACCACAAAATAAGAAACGATTTTTAGTATAAATAATAACGTTTTTCCAATCGGACAATTGTAAAAAATTGGAAATTCTTTAACGCATTTAATGATTCATCGTGTTTTTTTAATTATTATTTCTTGTGTTTCGTCGCCGTTGAAATGAAGACTTCTTTATTTTATATATTATTCTTTTCAATCATTAATAAAAAAAAACAAAAAACCAAAGAAAAAAGCCATAGTATCCCTCGTCGAGATTTGAACGCCGTACCTCTAGCGCCGTGGGCCACCGTCCGTTCCGATGCGCCACAGGAGCTCGTAAATTCGAGATATCATATTCTCATATAGAAATATCTAGTACCTATCTGTTTTGAGGAATTTTGGCGACGTTTATCAAAAAATAAGCGGTTTAGAAAGGCGTTGGAACTTTGAAATTTTGGAAATCGTCATTATAAATACGGCCGGTTCGGCGGTCACGTCTGGGAAAGCGTCGTCTTATTGGGCGTCGGCGCCCCGACGCTGTATTTTTTAGTTTTAATCGGAAAAAATTTTTTTCCCCAAAATAACCAAGTACTCGTCGAGGAGAATATGTTCGGACATGAATAGTTTTGGCGTAGCGTTAACCGTTCGGGAGATATAAGCGCTCAAAGTCCGCTCCAACGCGAATTTTTAATTCGTTTGCTAATCTTACAGGATTCGGACGTTGGTCTGCGGCGAAACCTAGACAGTTGATTAGAAAAATCCTTTTCCCGTCGATCGGCACCCCCTTTTCGAGTTTAGTCCTTTCGTAAGGTCTCAGGAGGGAGCCCCGTTTACCTCTGCGACAGCTATTATTATAGTAAAGAGCGGAATATGGCCGACTTTGATTGAATAAAACCCGCTATACAGGCACTTTCCAAAATGAATGTCCATATTTCAGGGAACGATTTTTTTTTTTTTTTGCTGGACGTAGCGGGATCGTATATTAGTCGTCATGATAAAAAGAAAACTTCATATGAACATATGACCTAAAGGTCTTAACTTTTGAGATACAGGGTGATAAAGTTTTCGAAAATAAATAGTTTTTTTTTTTTGCTGGACGTAGCGGGACCGTATACTACTCGTCATGTTAAAGAGAAAACTTCATATGAACATATGACCTAAAGGTCTTAACTTTTGAGATACAGGGTGATAAAGTTTTCGAAAATAAATAGTTTTTTTTTTTTGCTGGATCGCAGGACCGTAATTCCTGTAAAGAAAACTATATGAACCAAAGGTCTTTTTTGAGATATTTTAATAAATAGTTTTTTAAACGTAATACCACTTTAGATATTTTAATGTATACGTGTAGTATGTATCAAGAGGCATTATTGAGTGTTCCCCATTTTTTTTAATTCCACCAGTGGCGTTCGTACGGAATTTCAGCTACCTACTTTGACAGACGTTTAGGTCACACGTTCATATATAAGTTTATATAAGTTTCCTTTTTAAAATACATCATAAAATCGTTCCCTAAAATATTGACATTCAATTTCCCCTGAATGTATACAAATAAGACTTTTTAGCTCTTTCGAAAATATGTAGATATATACTTAGTATAATCTCGATAATACACTGACATACAGATAATTAAACTATTCTTACTTGTTTCATATTTTTAAATTACTTTTAGACATGGAGAGATGTTTGTAATTATTACTACTTGTGGTATTTATTGAACCACAAAATAAGAAACGATTTTTAGTATAAATAATAACGTTTTTCCAATCGGACAATTGTAAAAAATTGGAAATTCTTTAACGCATTTAATGATTCATCGTGTTTTTTAATTATTATTTCTTGTGTTTCGTCGCCGTTGAAATGAAGACTTCTTTATTTTATATATTATTCTTTTCAATCATTAATAAAAAAAAACAAAAAACCAAAGAAAAAAGCCATAGTATCCCTCGTCGAGATTTGAACGCCGTACCTCTAGCGCCGTGGGCCACCGTCCGTTCCGATGCGCCACAGGAGCTCGTAAATTCGAGATATCATATTCTCATATAGAAATATCTAGTACCTATCTGTTTTGAGGAATTTTGGCGACGTTTATCAAAAAATAAGCGGTTTAGAAAGGCGTTGGAACTTTGAAATTTTGGAAATCGTCATTATAAATACGGCCGGTTCGGCGGTCACGTCTGGGAAAGCGTCGTCTTATTGGGCGTCGGCGCCCCGACGCTGTATTTTTTAGTTTTAATCGGAAAAAATTTTTTCCCCAAAATAACCAAGTACTCGTCGAGGAGAATATGTTCGGACATGAATAGTTTTGGCGTAGCGTTAACCGTTCGGGAGATATAAGCGCTCAAAGTCCGCTCTAACGCGAATTTTTAATTCGTTTGCTAATCTTACAGGATTCGGACGTTGGTCTGCGGCGAAACCTAGACAGTTGATTAGAAAAATCCTTTTCCCGTCGATCGGCACCCCCTTTTCGAGTTTAGTCCTTTCGTAAGGTCTCAGGAGGGAGCCCCGTTTACCTCTGCGACAGCTATTATTATAGTAAAGAGCGGAATATGGCCGACTTTGATTGAATAAAACCCGCTATACAGGCACTTTCCAAAATGAATGTCCATATTTCAGGGAACGATTTTTTTTTTTTTTTGCTGGACGTAGCGGGATCGTATATTAGTCGTCATGATAAAAAGAAAACTTCATATGAACATATGACCTAAAGGTCTTAGCTTTTGAGATACAGGGTGATAAAGTTTTCGAAAATAAATAGTTTTTTTTTTTTGCTGGACGTAGCGGGACCGTATACTACTCGTCATGTTAAAGAAAACTTCATATGAACATATGACCTAAAGGTCTTAACTTTTGAGATACAGGGTGATAAAGTTTTCGAAAATAAATAGTTTTTTATTAATTCCTGTAATACCACTTTAGATATTTTAATGAAACGTGGTATACGTGTAGTATGTATCAAGAGGCATTATTGAGTGTTCCCCATTTTTTTTAATTCCACCAGTGGCGTTCGTACGGAATTTCAGCTACCTACTTTGACAGACGTTTAGGTCACACGTTCATATATAAGTTTATATAAGTTTCCTTTTTAAAATACATCATAAAATCGTTCCCTAAAATATTGACATTCAATTTCCCCTGAATGTATACAAATAAGACTTTTTAGCTCTTTCGAAAATATGTAGATATATACTTAGTATAATCTCGATAATACACTGACATACAGATAATTAAACTATTCTTACTTGTTTCATATTTTTAAATTACTTTTAGACATGGAGAGATGTTTGTAATTATTACTACTTGTGGTATTTATTGAACCACAAAATAAGAAACGATTTTTAGTATAAATAATAACGTTTTTCCAATCGGACAATTGTAAAAAATTGGAAATTCTTTAACGCATTTAATGATTCATCGTGTTTTTTAATTATTATTTCTTGTGTTTCGTCGCCGTTGAAATGAAGACTTCTTTATTTTATATATTATTCTTTTCAATCATTAATAAAAAAAAACAAAAAACCAAAGAAAAAAGCCATAGTATCCCTCGTCGAGATTTGAACGCCGTACCTCTAGCGCCGTGGGCCACCGTCCGTTCCGATGCGCCACAGGAGCTCGTAAATTCGAGATATCATATTCTCATATAGAAATATCTAGTACCTATCTGTTTTGAGGAATTTTGGCGACGTTTATCAAAAAATAAGCGGTTTAGAAAGGCGTTGGAACTTTGAAATTTTGGAAATCGTCATTATAAATACGGCCGGTTCGGCGGTCACGTCTGGGAAAGCGTCGTCTTATTGGGCGTCGGCGCCCCGACGCTGTATTTTTTAGTTTTAATCGGAAAAAATTTTTTCCCCAAAATAACCAAGTACTCGTCGAGGAGAATATGTTCGGACATGAATAGTTTTGGCGTAGCGTTAACCGTTCGGGAGATATAAGCGCTCAAAGTCCGCTCTAACGCGAATTTTTAATTCGTTTGCTAATCTTACAGGATTCGGACGTTGGTCTGCGGCGAAACCTAGACAGTTGATTAGAAAAATCCTTTTCCCGTCGATCGGCACCCCCTTTTCGAGTTTAGTCCTTTCGTAAGGTCTCAGGAGGGAGCCCCGTTTACCTCTGCGACAGCTATTATTATAGTAAAGAGCGGAATATGGCCGACTTTGATTGAATAAAACCCGCTATACAGGCACTTTCCAAAATGAATGTCCATATTTCAGGGAACGATTTTTTTTTTTTTTTTGCTGGACGTAGCGGGATCGTATATTAGTCGTCATGATAAAAAGAAAACTTCATATGAACATATGACCTAAAGGTCTTAGCTTTTGAGATACAGGGTGATAAAGTTTTCGAAAATAAATAGTTTTTTTTTTTTGCTGGACGTAGCGGGACCGTATACTACTCGTCATGTTAAAGAGAAAACTTCATATGAACATATGACCTAAAGGTCTTAACTTTTGAGATACAGGGTGATAAAGTTTTCGAAAATAAATAGTTTTTTATTAATTCCTGTAATACCACTTTAGATATTTTAATGAAACGTGGTATACGTGTAGTATGTATCAAGAGGCATTATTGAGTGTTCCCCATTTTTTTTTAATTCCACCAGTGGCGTTCGTACGGAATTTCAGCTACCTACTTTGACAGACGTTTAGGTCACACGTTCATATATAAGTTTATATAAGTTTCCTTTTTAAAATACATCATAAAATCGTTCCCTAAAATATTGACATTCAATTTCCCCTGAATGGGAGAAAAAAATATAAAGGCAAATAAAAAAAGACTTTTTAGCTCTTTCGAAAATATGTAGATATATACTTAGTATAATCTCGATAATACACTGACATACAGATAATTAAACTATTCTTACTTGTTTCATATTTTTAAATTACTTTTAGACATGGAGAGATGTTTGTAATTATTACTACTTGTGGTATTTATTGAACCACAAAATAAGAAACGATTTTTAGTATAAATAATAACGTTTTTCCAATCGGACAATTGTAAAAAATTGGAAATTCTTTAACGCATTTAATGATTCATCGTGTTTTTTTAATTATTATTTCTTGTGTTTCGTCGCCGTTGAAATGAAGACTTCTTTATTTTATATATTATTCTTTTCAATCATTAATAAAAAAAAACAAAAAACGAAAGAAAAAAGCCATAGTACCCCTCGTCGAGATTTGAACGCCGTACCTCTACCGCCGTGGGCCAGCGTCCGTTCCTCTGCGCCACGGAAGCTCGTAAATTCTCAAATCGTATGGCGATATAGAAATATGTAGTATATCTGTTTTGACGTATTTTGGGGATGTTTATGCAAAAAATAACCGGTTTAGAAAGGCGTTGGAAGTTTGAAATTTTGGAAATCGTCATTATAAATACGGCCGGTTCGGCGGTCACGTCTGGGAAAGCGTCGTCTTATTGGGCGTCGGCGCCCCGACGCTGTATTTTTTAGTTTTAATCGGAAAAAAATTTTTCCCCAAAATAACCAAGTACTCGTCGAGGAGAATATGTTCGGACATGAATAGTTTTGGCGTAGCGTTAACCGTTCGGGAGATATAAGCGCTCAAAGTCCGCTCTAACGCGAATTTTTAATTCGAATGCTAATCTTACAGGATTCGGACGTTGGTCTGCGGCGAAATCTAATAATTTTTATAGAAAAATCCTTTCCCCGTCGATCGGCACCCCCCTTTTCGAGTTTAGTCCTTCCGTAAGGTCGCAGGAGGGATGCCCATTTACCTCTGCGACAGCTATTATTATAGTAAAGAGCGGAATATGGCCGACTTTGATTGAATAAAACCCGCTATACAGGCACTTTCCAAAATGAATGTCCATATTTCAGGGAACGATTTTTTTTTTTTTTTTTGCTGGACGTAGCGGGATCGTATATTAGTCGTCATGATAAAAAGAAAACTTCATATGAACATATGACCTAAAGGTCTTAGCTTTTGAGATACAGGGTGATAAAGTTTTCGAAAATAAATAGTTTTTTTTTTTGCTGAGGTAGCGGGACCGTATACTACTCGTCATGTTAAAGAGAAAACTTCATATGAACATATGACCTAAAGGTCTTAACTTTTGAGATACAGGGTGATAAAGTTTTCGAAAATAAATAGTTTTTTATTAATTCCTGTAATACCACTTTAGATATTTTAATGAAACGTGGTATACGTGTAGTATGTATCAAGAGGCATTATTGAGTGTTCCCCATTTTTTTTAATTCCACCAGTGGCGTTCGTACGGAATTTCAGCTACCTACTTTGACAGACGTTTAGGTCACACGTTCATATATAAGTTTATATAAGTTTCCTTTTTAAAATACATCATAAAATCGTTCCCTAAAATATTGACATTCAATTTCCCCTGTACATTGGAGAACGGAGAAAAAAAATTGACCCCCTTAAAGGCGCGCTGGAGAGAAA
>CM043016.1:157846287-157882677 GCA_023690525.1 Holotrichia oblita
TCGTTCCCTGAAATATTGACATTCAATTTCCCCTGTACATTGGAGAGCGGAGAAAAAAAAAATTGACCCCCTTAAAGACGCGCTGGAGAGAAAAAAAAAAAATGTATGCAAAAAAAGACTTTTTTGACTCTTTCGAAAATATGTAGATATATACTTAGTATAATCTCGATAATACACTGAACTATATACGATTTTAGTATAGTAACGATGAGAATTATCAAAAAATAATAAGCGGTTTAGAAAGGCGTTGGAACATTGAAATTTTGGAAATCGTCGTAATAATTTATTATTTCATTCCTTGTTTGTACATTATTGTTTTCGTAAATATATATTTGTGGAAATAAAAAGATGGTATCAAAGAAGAGTCCCTTACCTCTGTGAGCATGTGTAGGTTAAAGTAAAACAAATAATGAAATATTATTTAATTATACATTTAATTAAAAATAGAATATTTTCGCAGTAACTCCTATTTTTTTTATTTTTTGTTCCTTGTCGTAAATGAAAAATAAATTTTAACTATATTCCTCTATAAACAAAATTAAAAAAAAAAAACAGATACGTCGTAGAAGGGGTTTGAACCTAGTACCATCCGATTCGAAGCCGAAGACCTAAGCATCACGCCACCGGCGCTCGTATGAAAGGGTATCTTATATACGCGTATATGAATAATATATTTTCTAAAATCGAGTTTGGCAGAGGAAAATCAAAAAAATAAGCCGTTTAGAAGGGCGTTGGAATTTTGAAATTTTGACGATCGATATTGTTCACATGGGCAATTCGCTGGAGACGACCTGCAAGGCGACGCTAAATCGGACGCCGCCGCCGCGACGCAAAAAGATTTTAGTTTTAATCGGAAAAAAAAAAAATTTCCCGAAAATATCCAAGTACTCGCCGAGAAGAATATATTCGGACATAGATAGTTTTGGCGTAGCGTCAACCGTTCGGGAGATAAACGCGAATTTCCGACTAATCTGAAAACATCGGGAAAAGTCAAGGTCGGTTCGCCGGGAAACCTAGACAGTTGATTAGAAAATCCTTTAGGCGTCGATCGACACCCCTTTTCGAGTTTAGTCCTTCCGTAAGGTCCCAGGAGGGAGCCCCGTTTACCTCTACAATCACCAATTAGTATAGTATAAAGAGCGGAATATGGCTGTCTTGATTGAATAAAACCCGCTATACAGGCACTTTCCAAAATGAATGTCCATATTTCAGGGAAGGGTTTTTTTTTTTTTTTTGCTGGACGTAGCGGGATCGTATATTAGTCGTCATGATAAAAAGAAAACTTCATATGAACATAGGACCTAAAGGTCTTAGCTTTTGAGATACAGGGTGATAAAGTTTTCGAAAATAAATAGTTTTTTTTTTTTTTGCTGACGTAGCGGGATCGCATACTACTCGTCATGATAAAAAGAAAACTTCATATGAACATATGACCTAAAGGTCTTAACTTTTGAGATACAGGGTGATAAAGTTTTCGAAAATAAATAGTTTTACATTAATTCCTGTAAAACTATGTATGTATCAAGAGGCATTATTGAGTGTTCCACATTTTTTTTAATTCCACCAGTGGCGTTCGTACGGAATTTCAGCTACCTACTTTGACAGACGTTTAGGTCACACGTTCATATGAAGTTTTGTTTTTAAAATAGACTAAAAAATCGTTCCCTGAAATATTGACATTCAATTTCCCCTGTACATTGGAGAGCGGAGAAAAAAAATTGACCCCCTTAAAGACGCGCTGGAGAGAAGAAAAAAAAAATGTATGCAAAAAAGACTTTTGACTCTTTCGAAAATATGTAGATATATACTTAGTATAATCTCGATAATACACTGAACTATATACGATTTTAGTATAAGTAACGATGAGAATTATCAAAAAATAATAAGCGGTTTAGAAAGGCGTTGGAACATTGAAATTTTGGAAATCGTCGTAATAATTTATTATTTCATTCCTTGTTTGTACATTATTGTTTTCGTAAATATATATTTGTGGAAATAAAAAGATGGTATCAAAGAAGAGTCCCTTACCTCTGTGAGCATGTGTAGGTTAAAGTAAAACAAATAATGAAATATTATTTAATTATACATTTAATTAAAAATAGAATATTTTCGCAGTAACTCCTATTTTTTTATTTTTTGTTCCTTGTCGTAAATGAAAAATAAATTTTAACTATATTCCTCTATAAACAAAATTAAAAAAAAAAACAGATACGTCGTAGAAGGGGGTTTGAACCTAGTACCATCCGATTCGAAGCCGAAGACCTAAGCATCACGCCACCGGCGCTCGTATGAAAGGGTATCTTATATACGCGTATATGAATAATATATTTTCTAAAATCGAGTTTGGCAGAGGAAAATCAAAAAAATAAGCCGTTTAGAAGGGCGTTGGAATTTTGAAATTTTGACGATCGATATTGTTCACATGGGCAATTCGCTGGAGACGACCTGCAAGGCGACGCTAAATCGGACGCCGCCGCCGCGACGCAAAAAGATTTTAGTTTTAATCGGAAAAAAAAATTTCCCGAAAATATCCAAGTACTCGCCGAGAAGAATATATTCGGACATAGATAGTTTTGGCGTAGCGTCAACCGTTCGGGAGATAAACGCGAATTTCCGACTAATCTGAAAACATCGGAAAAGTCAAGGTCGGTTCGCCGGGAAACCTAGACAGTTGATTAGAAAAATCCTTTAGGCGTCGATCGACACCCCCTTTTCGAGTTTAGTCCTTCCGTAAGGTCCCAGGAGGGAGCCCCGTTTACCTCTACAATCACCAATTAGTATAGTATAAAGAGCGGAATATGGCTGTCTTGATTGAATAAAACCCGCTATACAGGCACTTTCCAAAATGAATGTCCATATTTCAGGGAAGGGTTTTTTTTTTTTTTTTGCTGGACGTAGCGGGATCGTATATTAGTCGTCATGATAAAAGAAAACTTCATATGAACATAGGACCTAAAGGTCTTAGCTTTTGAGATACAGGGTGATAAAGTTTTCGAAAATAAATAGTTTTTTTTTTTGCTGACGTAGCGGGATCGCATACTACTCGTCATGATAAAAAGAAAACTTCATATGAACATATGACCTAAAGGTCTTAACTTTTGAGATACAGGGTGATAAAGTTTTCGAAAATAAATAGTTTTACATTAATTCCTGTAAAACTATGTATGTATCAAGAGGCATTATTGAGTGTTCCACATTTTTTTTTAATTCCACCAGTGGCGTTCGTACGGAATTTCAGCTACCTACTTTGACAGACGTTTAGGTCACACGTTCATATGAAGTTTTGTTTTAAAATAGACTAAAAAATCGTTCCCTGAAATATTGACATTCAATTTCCCCTGTACATTGGAGAGCGGAGAAAAAAAAATTGACCCCTTTAAAGACGCGCTGGAGAGAAATAAAAAAAAATGTATGCAAAAAAGACTTTTTGACTCTTTCGAAAATATGTAGATATATACTTAGTATAATCTCGATAATACACTGAACTATATACGATTTTAGTATAAGTAACGATGAGAATTATCAAAAAATAATAAGCGGTTTAGAAAGGCGTTGGAACATTGAAATTTTGGAAATCGTCGTAATAATTTATTATTTCATTCCTTGTTTGTACATTATTGTTTTCGTAAATATATATTTGTGGAAATAAAAAGATGGTATCAAAGAAGAGTCCCTTACCTCTGTGAGCATGTGTAGGTTAAAGTAAAACAAATAATGAAATATTATTTAATTATACATTTAATTAAAAATAGAATATTTTCGCAGTAACTCCTATTTTTTTATTTTTTGTTCCTTGTCGTAAATGAAAAATAAATTTTAACTATATTCCTCTATAAACAAAATTAAAAAAAAAAACAGATACGTCGTAGAAGGGGTTTGAACCTAGTACCATCCGATTCGAAGCCGAAGACCTAAGCATCACGCCACCGGCGCTCGTATGAAAGGGTATCTTATATACGCGTATATGAATAATATATTTTCTAAAATCGAGTTTGGCAGAGGAAAATCAAAAAAATAAGCCGTTTAGAAGGGCGTTGGAATTTTGAAATTTTGACGATCGATATTGTTCACATGGGCAATTCGCTGGAGACGACCTGCAAGGCGACGCTAAATCGGACGCCGCCGCCGCGAAAAAGATTTTAGTTTTAATCGGAAAAAAAAATTTCCCGAAAATATCCAAGTACTCGCCGAGAAGAATATATTCGGACATAGATAGTTTTGGCGTAGCGTCAACCGTTCGGGAGATAAACGCGAATTTCCGACTAATCTGAAAACATCGGGAAAAGTCAAGGTCGGTTCGCCGGGAAACCTAGACAGTTGATTAGAAAAATCCTTTAGGCGTCGATCGACACCCCCCTTTTCGAGTTTAGTCCTTCCGTAAGGTCCCAGGAGGGAGCCCCGTTTACCTCTACAATCACCAATTAGTATAGTATAAAGAGCGGAATATGGCTGTCTTGATTGAATAAAACCCGCTATACAGGCACTTTCCAAAATGAATGTCCATATTTCAGGGAAGGGTTTTTTTTTTTTTTTTTTTGCTGGACGTAGCGGGATCGTATATTAGTCGTCATGATAAAAAGAAAACTTCATATGAACATAGGACCTAAAGGTCTTAGCTTTTGAGATACAGGGTGATAAAGTTTTCGAAAATAAATAGTTTTTTTTTTTTTTGCTGACGTAGCGGGATCGCATACTACTCGTCATGATAAAAAGAAAACTTCATATGAACATATGACCTAAAGGTCTTAACTTTTGAGATACAGGGTGATAAAGTTTTCGAAAATAAATAGTTTTTACATTAATTCCTGTAAAACTATGTATGTATCAAGAGGCATTATTGAGTGTTCCACATTTTTTTTTTAATTCCACCAGTGGCGTTCGTACGGAATTTCAGCTACCTACTTTGACAGACGTTTAGGTCACACGTTCATATGAAGTTTTGTTTTTAAAATAGACTAAAAAAATCGTTCCCTGAAATATTGACATTCAATTTCCCCTGTACATTGGAGAGCGGAGAAAAAAAAAATTGACCCCCTTAAAGACGCGCTGGAGAGAAATAAAAAAAAATGTATGCAAAAGACTTTTTGACTCTTTCGAAAATATGTAGATATATACTTAGTATAATCTCGATAATACACTGAACTATATACGATTTTAGTATAAGTAACGATGAGAATTATCAAAAAATAATAAGCGGTTTAGAAAGGCGTTGGAACATTGAAATTTTGGAAATCGTCGTAATAATTTATTATTTCATTCCTTGTTTGTACATTATTGTTTTCGTAAATATATATTTGTGGAAATAAAAAGATGGTATCAAAGAAGAGTCCCTTACCTCTGTGAGCATGTGTAGGTTAAAGTAAAACAAATAATGAAATATTATTTAATTATACATTTAATTAAAAATAGAATATTTTCGCAGTAACTCCTATTTTTTTATTTTTTGTTCCTTGTCGTAAATGAAAAATAAATTTTAACTATATTCCTCTATAAACAAAATTAAAAAAAAAAACAGATACGTCGTAGAAGGGGGTTTGAACCTAGTACCATCCGATTCGAAGCCGAAGACCTAAGCATCACGCCACCGGCGCTCGTATGAAAGGGTATCTTATATACGCGTATATGAATAATATATTTTCTAAAATCGAGTTTGGCAGAGGAAAATCAAAAAAATAAGCCGTTTAGAAGGGCGTTGGAATTTTGAAATTTTGACGATCGATATTGTTCACATGGGCAATTCGCTGGAGACGACCTGCAAGGCGACGCTAAATCGGACGCCGCCGCCGCGACGCAAAAAGATTTTAGTTTTAATCGGAAAAAAAAATTTCCCGAAAATATCCAAGTACTCGCCGAGAAGAATATATTCGGACATAGATAGTTTTGGCGTAGCGTCAACCGTTCGGGAGATAAACGCGAATTTCCGACTAATCTGAAAACATCGGGAAAAGTCAAGGTCGGTTCGCCGGGAAACCTAGACAGTTGATTAGAAAAATCCTTTAGGCGTCGATCGACACCCCCCTTTTCGAGTTTAGTCCTTCCGTAAGGTCCCAGGAGGGAGCCCCGTTTACCTCTACAATCACCAATTAGTATAGTATAAAGAAGAACCCACCCCCTTCTACCTTAAACTAATGTGTGTTAATTGTAAAAAAATATTAACAACTCCACCACTCTCCCTTTCTTCTCTCTTCGTTATTTGCTCTTTAGAATTTCATCCACACTAAACTTGTAGCTGCAATCCTTCATTGCCTTTCAATGAATTGAACTCATTCCACAGCTGCGGTGTAACGCTGCGTTCAAACGTCCATATTACAAACCTTTCTTTTGCAAAAAAACTATCAACTTTGTGCTTCATCGATTTGATCTGTCGTTTTATTTTTTGATTCGAATTGTTTTCTCTTTCTTTTTTAGTCTCCCATCTTTCATAAAATTTTTGAGCAAAAACTGGCATCCTCTACTGTAATTCTTATATTTTGAAAGTCATTTAATACCAATAACAAGTGAAAAAAAGAAGTAAGTATGGTATCTTTTTAATTAGTGTTACTTCCTCGTTTATTTGAGAGGTCGGGCCACAGTAAAAAATAAATTTAAATAAGTTTAAATTAAGCTATGCTGCGCTGAAACCCATATAGTCTGATTAAAAGATCGAATCTTTAATGATGATTATGCTTCAAAGAACCACAGTTAGATGCTGTGGGTACTATATCACTGGGGGTGGGAGGAGGTGTGAAAGCAACAAAACTGCCGATCGTCTCGCAAAAAAGGAGCGCCATTTAGATATATTCTACTAGAGCCATTGTGTGGTCTCGTCAAAAGCCATATAAGAGCTCATCTCTAATAGTGGAAAGTGAACAAAAAATCTTGCACTGGACCAATACTCCAAAACTACGACAATCGAAACAGTTTGTTACTTTTTCAAGCAACAAGGCTAAATCTCTGCATCACGGTTTTATTACTGGCCACGGCCCTCTGAGGTATCACCTAAAGAAAAGGAGAAAGGTGGATTGAAAAAACGCAGATTAATGGCGTCTTTTGCCACGTTTATATACAAAATTTTAATTTGTTATTCCAAATAAGCCAATTTATAGAACTAGATGACCCTAATATACTGGGGCTAGTAGGCTGTTGTTACACCAACGTACTATTAATTTAGAAATGTCTAATGCCTAAAGATATACAAAAAAGTTAATTGTTTTTTATATTACCCCGATGAGTTTAAATCTCGCTTGTTAAGTTTTATGGTATTCAAAATGAAAATCTACGAGGGTATATCAAATATAAACGGGACTGTTTGAATTAAAAGTTCCTGAACGGTTATTGACCTGGAACAAGTTGATGGGCAGCTAGCCTTTATCTCTGGGGAGGGGAGAAAACCGACTGTGAGTCGCTTTTGTCTCTTTAGTATGTAAAGAAACCATGTGCAACTGCATCTCTCCGAGGAGCAACGGCTTATAATAAAGTTTTTGCCAAATGAGGCCAACCGAAATTTTGCGATGATTGCAGTTACAGTTCGGGGAACACACTTTGTCAAGAACCCGTGTATTTGCATGGCACCAAGAATTTTCTAGGGGGCGTGAAAAGGTTGAGAACGATAGCCATGCTCGCCGCCCAAGGAGAAGTGTGACCGCAGTCAACATTGAGACGATCCAAAACCTTCTGGAGAGAAATCGCCGCTTAATTCTCTGGGAGATTGTTGAGGAATTGAACATCAGTTACGAGAGTATCCACCGGATCGTGACACATGAGTTGGGATTTCGCAAAGTGTCCGCTAGATGGGTTCCACGTCTGTTATCCGAAGATCAGAAGCAACATCGATTATAGGTTTCGCAGCGTCTCTTCGATCGATTCCAGCAAGAGGGTGAAGCATTATTGAATCGTATAATCACCGTTGTTGAAACGTGGGTAGACTATTACACGTACGAGTCTAATCGGGCGAGTATGGAATGGAGAAAACGCGGCAATAATGCACCTGTGAAAGCAAAGACGCGATTGTCAGCCGGAAAGGTAATAGCAACAGTGTTTTTGATCGGAAAGGTGTTTTTCACGTTGACTTTCTACACGGACAACTCACGATTAATGCACAATATTATTGTGAGTTACTGGATGCTGTAAAATTGTCATTTCGAAGGAAAAGGAAGACGCAATCGGTCAGAAATGCATTCTTTTGCATGGCAACGCCAGACCTCATGTGGCTAATGTCACGAGGGAAAAGTTGGAAATATTCGGAAGGAAAATACTGGAACATCCTCTCTATAGACCAGACCTTTCCCCTTGCAATTTCCATTTTTTTGGAGGCTAGCGTTTCTACGATAACGAAGCTGTGCTAGAATGGCTACATGAACGTCCGAAGGGTTTCTACGATGCTGAAATAAAAAGCTACCAATCCGACGGTAAAAATGTATTTCTAAGAGGGAGATATATGTAGAAAAATAATATTGTGTTTGAAAACGTGTTTAAATAAAGCTAAACATTTTACAAAGAAATCCCGTTTATATTTGATATATCCTCAAATATATTCTATTTGAATTTACCAATTGCTTTCTATTGGAGCAAAAATTTGTAATTAAACCTGCAAAATCTTAATAGCTGCTAAGAATTAGTTAATGCTGTAAATATGAGTATAAGAAACAATGTTAGAGCGAGAATAATCAATATTAACCATTTCTATCATGATCAACCAAATAACTTCACAACTAATACTTTAGATTCCTATTATTTGAAAAATAAAAAATCTAAAAAGTAGAGGAGGCAGTAATGTGCAATAGGGATGAATACATTTATGAATACACAAGCAAACAACTGATGTGTTGCGACGCAGTGTGTCCAGAATTTTATGGATGACCAAAGGTCAACCAGAATTACTAAATTTCTACCTACCATTTCGCTCAACTCTCGAATCAGTTTCAATATCAAGGATTCATTTCATACATATTTAATAAATATTGACTATTAAAATTTTTCCAATGAAATGTAATTTACTGAAATCTGGTAAATGGTAACTAGGCCATGTATGTGTATACATTTGACGCTAATTAAAAACATAAGGTGGATTGGATCGGCATGATATAAGAACAGTAAAAGTTGTCGATAACTTCTGTATGTAATAGCTTTTACATTATGAAATTTCTCTCTAATTGCAATACTTTCAGAAAATTATTCTACTTATAATTTCACTTTTCTTTACGTTACATCAAAGGCTGTTTTACATTTACACTTTACGCGTAATCTTCCATTATAGTGTTTAATATTCACATATTAAAACAATTTATTTGTTTTCGAAACTTTAACTGAATATAAATATAACAAAACAAATGTAAATAACGAATAAATTTATAATTAATCATTACACATGGATGATAAAAATTGCTTAATTCCATACTACATTACCATAATTTAATAATTAGTAAATAATTGTTACGCACTGATATTTTTGTTACAGTACGTTAACTTTAATTTCATTCTCCTCATCAAATACGTCATCGCACGTCTCTTTGTCACACCAATTTCTAAATCTTGATTTTTGTCAAACGCTGACGCTATAAGAGAAGCGAACAGAAGAGGAGTTTAATGAGTGATTTAGTGGCACAAAGCCCGTCTCTGGAGACCTCTATCAGGCGAAACCAGGCGTCGCAAAACAGAATGCGGTATGGCACACGATGAGCCTGTTCCACATCGGGAATTCCATTGCTAATCTGTAGCTCCGACAAGAAGCCAAGATATTGGGGTATTTAAGCCGCACTTGACATACGCGAAGTTTTCCTAGCTTCTTTTTGTCTGGCGTCTTAGGATAACTGCATTGTGGAAATTAAAATATCTTTCCCTTAAGTGTGGTATTTACGTTGATAACAGTAATAAAACGTGCTAGATACTAACTTCGGTCTTTTTATATACTATTTTGAAATGAGTTTTTTAACGAAATTGAAATATTTTTCTGTATATAGAATTATGAACAAAACAAAATTCGTTAATATTTTTATGAATAATAATATATTATATTCACCAAATAAAAAACATTTCAAAGGTAATTCGAGTGCAAGTGGCCTAAAAGAATATCAATTAATAACTCAAACAAGAAAATTAAACAAAAAAGCATTGCAAAGGACTAAGTTGAATACGATCAGATCAGGACGATGACCATATAAAGCTTAGACCTTTCCAAAACTTTTTTTGTGTAACATTCATTTTTAGCTTCTTAGCTTCTCTCTTTCTCTCTCTCTCTCTACATGTACTATTCACAATACTACTAGATTCTCCACAAATGGAAAATAAATCTAAAATGTCTTTTTTTTCTGTAATGTATGTATTTCATTAGTTATTTTGCTTGACAGATATAAAGTATGTGTATTCATTAGTATAGATACAATATCAATTATTTTTACATTCTGGGATTACTAAGATTTTAAATGCATGAAAAAGACATATTATTCGGACTTTCACCAGAAATACGTAAGTTATAACTCGGAAACCGTAAAATATACAAGTTAATATGTCTAACAATTAATGATAGAGAATAATTAAGTGTATTGAATAATGCAATAATATATAGGATATACTATTTAAAAAAAGTGACTTTCATCGATGTTAACTTAGTTAAAATGAACGTTAATTTTGGACGGCTCTGTATATATACACATAATTTTGAAGCCGTAGATTTATTGCGGTATATTTCAGCTAGTGCCATGTCAAATATTTAAGAATTTACCTACAATGATTCCACAAATAGAGAATTTTTAACATAACATTGCAGTAGTTTCGAAAAAATTTAATAACTCAAAAGCAGCTGATTTTGGGTATAAGGTACCTTAACAAGTTTTGATGCAGAATCGCATGAACGATATAAAAAACTCATAAAAAAATACCATGCTATTTAAATGAAGAAAGTTGACGTGAACTTTTGATACAAAAGCGTAAATAATTTCTCCAATGAGACCAGATGACACTATCCGTAACTAAAAGTTTCCAGAATTGTAGGATTAATAATATCGCAATGTAATACTGCAACACATGTGATACCATCATTTAAAATTGTATTTAGTGAATTAAATTACACATTTTCCTATAAGCTCTCTAAATATCATAATTATGGATTTCTTCGTTTTTAGGCATATGATGAATCCCACTTTTAGAAGAGCACGCCAATCGAAGCTTCTAGTAAAAATATTAGACCAATTTGTATTAACACAGCCTCACAAACTATGGAAAATGTTTTTTAATATATGACGTGCAGAGCTCGTATGAAATTTAATTTTATTTAGCAATTAATATCACCAAAAATAACTAATATTTTTTATGTTATCGACCTTACATATATTACTAAATCAACTACCAAATTACTTGAAAATAACTATTGTTGCCATTTTGATAGTTATACTTATTCATGTTTAACTGTTTAGTAATTCTTTGGCATCAATATTAAATAATATAAACATAAATAAATAAAATTCGTAACATTCAAATTTTTTGTTTATATTTTAGCATTATACAAAAAAATAATAATCATGAGCATATATGAGAAATTTATGATTGGAATTAAATAATGGAGATTTATCTGTCTGTATTTAATCTCACGAATTAAAATCGAATCCAAAATAAAGTCGCACACAACATCAATACAATTAATATTGTATTATGAACAACAGTTTGGGAACCAATCTATTAAACACTGGAATAAGGAACTACAGAAAACAACCCAGTTCTAGTATTGCATGGTTGAGCAACACTCAAATTTAACAATTACAGAAAATATTTCTATAAAGAAAAAAAAATGAATATCGCTTGAAAACAATTGAATAGAATTTCCTAGAAAAATAGACTGGAAGCAAAAACAAATTTATTTTTTTTGTAAATATTTGAAAACGTAAACGGGATGAATGCATTCAGTTCTGCAACAATATGGTTTTTAAATTGACGATGATTCAAAAACAAAAAAAAAACGAAAATTATACAGCAGGAAATGCACACATCGATGAAAGCACTTCATTAATAATATACATCAATCACATTCCTTAAAAAGACAGCAGTTAATTAATATTCTATTTTCCAATTCTACCACTATTACAACCTATAAAAGTGCGTGTAATTAACATTTAATATCTGAAGTTATCTACATTAACGTAACCTTCCATATGCAAGCTATAAATCTATGCATAACTATAGACACGTGCACCTTTAAATTAGTGAATTTTGGCACAAGATAAATTCTAATCAACCACAGCGATCACCAGATACCTGAATGGCCCATAAATTTCCTTCTTCTAATTTGCAATAATTAACGTGTAGGACGAAAACTTTAATATCTATCAAGTGCTCTAAATTACAGTTTTTGATCGGTCATGAATATTTATTATCTACCCGTAGTTTACAAAGATGATATTTACTGATTTCGCCTGATCTAATAGCAAAGAGTGGTTCTTTGCTCGAAAATGTAACCTTGTATTATAATCAGTTAAGGAAACAACCTAAATTCGAATTAATATAGGATCCCTTTGCTTCAACAGCAAAGAGATTTAACATAAAAGTAAACAACTTGATAGACATGTAATTATAATGTAAGGTTGCTTTTGGAAGGGACACAACATTTACGACTTATGGCATCTGTCATTCTAATAGTGGGTTCGAATAAATATACCCGACTAAGATTTTAGATGTGTATCATTCAATAGTTTCATTGAATGTGATTTAAATTTTAGTTCTCTGTTTATTATTTACGCAGTATTTTTAAATAAAATACTAAAAATCATCATATTTAATTACGAACTTTATCGGTGAACGTCAAAGAATGCTATCATTATAACGCGATTCTTCCCAAATGACATATTTGTCTCTGATATGAGGCCTTTTATAACAGTTTCTCCTGTCCAATGGTGCGAATGAATGCGGCTCTACATAGAGTCAAAGTGACAAAAAGTCCAATATCTTTGTTGATAAGAGAGATAATTGAATATTTTTTGATTTGATGTGTTTACTTTTCTCAAGATCTACAAACCTAAAATAATGCCGGTTATACAGGGTGTTTCGTTTCTTCGAGACGGAAGGCAACTTTGTTTTTTTTTAATACAAACCTATACTTTTTAGCATCTATTTTGAATCCAATTGAAAAACTAATCGCACTTTATGTATAGTACTCATATGAAAAAATTGACGGTTTTTGATATGTTTAGCCGACTATGGTTTTTTACTCAATTTTTATTAATCATGGAAACGGATTTTGTTATGTTATTCCAATTAATAGAAAAAAATACTTTTTAATCAAATGTTAAGCAATAATGGCTCTTCGAAATGCCATGTCAGAAAGTGACCTACAAGGTAACGGGTGCACAGAAAACCTTGTCAAATTTGACGAAGGAAAACTCGAAAAATCTCCGTTAATTTAAATGGAACACCCTGTATATTATTAATCAGTAAAACGCAGAATGAAATATTCTACAACTTTGCTATTGGCAAACTATATTGCAACGCGTCTTCGCACATTTCATCCGATTCTTCCCTTAATTTCCTTTCTTTCTAAACATGACGCCCGATTCAATTTTCAATCGTTCAAGAAAAATACGCGCAAATCGTTAATAATTTTGTCGTTCATAAAAAGTTTGCCTACTTTAATAATTACACGTATACACAAAATTACACATTATTTTTGCAAAGTTTCAATTTAGATGACCTGGTATAAAAATGTAGATCCATTCGCAAGCTGTTATTATTTCATTACAATAGACACGATAACCTAAAATACATATAGTCAAAAATATGGTTACGAGAGCCACAATTATAGTATTACATAAAATTTTCGCACGTTTTGAAATCTCTAGCACATTAGTTTCCGATAACTTGCTAACTTCGGTTTCGTATGATTTTGATAGATTTTTATTCGAAAACGGGATTATGCTCCTTACCATCCTGCACCATGCATGATTTAATGAAGCGGTGTGTGCAAATTTTCAAACAGTTCTTCAGAACATTTAAAGAAAATGTACATAGTGGGAGAGATAATCACCTTTTCCAGTGTCTATTACATATGTATAGCAAATCATAGAGTAACTGACGTAAGTCCATGGTAGTTAATGTTTGGTCGAGAATCCACGGATAGATTTATTCAGACCAAGTAATAACACGGTAACCCACAGTAGATTCTCGAAGCTAAGAGATTGGACACATTATTTAATTAAATTCGACGTCTCTACAATCTGGAAAAGGCATATTGATCAAATCAGATCAATTGATGAAAATACTCCTATAAACAATAGCAGTAATGCATCGATAGCCATCTCGTTCGTACAGAATGTACATTCAGGGTAAAGGCTAATGCTAATATTGACCCCAAGTTCTGCAGTTCTAATGCTAAATTCGTAATCTAATAATAGCAAATTAGAACAACCAGCTAATCCAAATCAAATGTCGGCATATACTGTACAACCCCAACTTGCTCTAGTGCTCTTGCTGTAGTTATACCTTCTGGTAGATTATGAATCAGTTGACACTTAAAACATGGCATTCTTTCAAAGATCTGTTCTTTAGTCCCCTTTATATGCATAAGAGTAAACATTGTAGTGTCTATTAAAACAGAACATTAAGAGAAGACAGTAATTAAGATAGGTCAATATACAGAGTACAAAGCAAGAAATATGAAACGAAAAAAACGAATCCGCTAAATATGTATTTAACATAACGTCACTTGTAATTAAGGGAAAAATAATGTTCACTGAATGATGGCTCTTAAATTGACAAACGCCAGTAAACAGCGCAAAAGAGGCGCACATAGTATGTATATACATGTACATGGCCAGCAGCATAGTCGTTTAAGTTACATAGAAACGTTAGCTCCATATTTTTTACATGGAAAGCCCTTGGTCGCTATAACGCTGTGTGTAGGGAACTAAACACAACTGAAATTTTTATTGAAACTTCGAGAAAAAAAATTAAATAAATAAGTAAGTCCAGTCAATTTATGAAAATGTTACTTCGCGGGGCTATATGTTACTATAGTCCCTTTATAAATTTTCATAAACATCTCATGTATTCTACAGTATTGTATTTATCTTTTCAATTCTGATAAAATATATTTTACCGAGCTTAGAAACAACCTTATTTAATTAATGTTGTATGTAACGAATTTATAATAAATAACTATTTTCTCCTGTATCTTTTTTTATTAATATCGTATCTATAGCACTTATATGTACATTTGAGAAACACTTCATTTAACTTTAAAATAGAGTTCTAGTAGATAATATGCGATACCGACTTTTTTTGCAATAAGTAACACTTTAGCGAGAAGCTTGAAGCTTTGCCCCATTCCACAGTAACGCTGTCGCAGCAATTTTCTCTGTTTCACAATAGCCTCGGTTCGGTTTTTGAGGGAGGCGTTTTATATAAAAGAGGCGTCGATGGCGTCAACGAAGGGTATATCTGCGTATACGTAGAGTCGACAGAGGTCGCCTACTGCCGCGCTCGCTCATCCTTATCGCTAGCATCGCGTAAATTGAAATTCATTCAGCGTAATTGCTCAACGATGGTTTGTGCGAACTTCTAAAAAGGCTGCCTGTAATATTCGCTTGGACGATTGGACCCTGTGACAGTGTGATTCTGGTGCCGGTGAAATGGTGCGTGATCTAAAAGAGGATTTTCCATTTTTCGAGCATTAATTGAAAAGCCAGCGCGCGTTTATTTTTAACCGGGCTTGCCAAAGGGCGACACAATCAAGATATTCGCGTACTATTCACATCCTCTTTTCGTTTGTTCCCACTCTATACGGCGATCCTTTTCGAATCGAACCGTTGGCTTGTTTGTTATCCCTTTAACGTGGAAAAGAGAAAAACAGAACGAAATTATAAGAGCGTAGAGCAATGGAAAAGTTGCGCAAGCAATAATTTGAATGAGATCATATCGGATAGAATAGTATAATGAGATGGAAAGTCGAGAAATATCTGTAATTAAGCATTTCCGAAGGAGATGTTTGTATCGCATATCTTCGGTTCGGATCTTTCAGTTTACTTTATCACACAGCAGTTGCCTAAATAGTAAGGGAACGATGCCTAATGTATCAAGACAAAAACAGGAAATGTGTGGATCTGTTCTTCCATTATTGAACGTTATCGACCAATTTTGTATTTGATAATTTCTTGATTATCGTACTTATGTATGTATATCTTCTCCAACCAGTACTCTGTGTAATATGCATTTTGTACTCACTTTATTATGATCTAAGGCCGGAAAATCTCGTTAAAATTTAACTTTTTGAATCGAAATGGCGAAATTGTTCAACTTATTTTAAACATGTAGGTGAATGTTGAATACATGTATATCACTCAATACCCTCTTGTTTTTAGTTGGTGTCAAATGTCTGTTGTGTTAAAGTCGTTTCTACTCCCAATTACTTCATAGATAGATTCAGTGCAAGAACATTGAAAAAACTAATCAAACTTTTCACAGCAATTAGTGTTTCAGTATGACGGACAAAATTCCCAAATGGAAAATGTCATTGTTAGAGAATAATT
Source organism: Holotrichia oblita (assembly GCA_023690525.1). Taxonomy (NCBI): domain Eukaryota; kingdom Metazoa; phylum Arthropoda; class Insecta; order Coleoptera; family Scarabaeidae; genus Holotrichia; species Holotrichia oblita. The sequence goes on from CM043016.1 coordinate 157,862,775, forward strand.
AAAAATTACCAAATTACCACATTAGGAGGTGAATGAAACAAAATTCGCATTTATTAATTACTTTCTTCAATCGTCCCAATAAAATAATTCCTATCACCTGATACATTTCACTTTTCGCATTTCGCTGTTAAGCATATACGATGTGTAGTAGGATGACAATTTGTACTATTACGAACGTTTTTTTTTCATTAGAATGACCAATGACAGCTATGGAATAGAGTGATATGCATTTACAGATGTAATTATGATAGATTAATGACAGATGTGTATTACTTCATTCTTTACCCCACTTTCTAATAGGGTTGCAACCGACGGTAACCAGGTTGTCAACCCACAAAAACCTGTAGAAGAAAATGTTTATTATGTTTTACCTGTTGGGTTAAGTTTCCAAACACTTAAATGCAAAAGGTAACTAACGCTGGTCGTTCAGGTTGAGTTTCCTAAAACGCCCACTATGTCACTGGGCGCTCTTTTCTTGCGCTTCTCGGAGGGTTACTATTTTTTTAATTTCACTTAAAACTTTTTCTAATGATTCAGATGCATAGCTTTTGCAGGGGCGACTCCCCGGTAGCCCCTTATACTTCCGTGGCATTTCTAAAATATACATTAAAAAATCTCACCCCTATTAGTACCAAAAAGTGTCACAATCTCACCTCGATATTTGTTGACATTTCATTTCGTAGAGCATAAGTACTTTATTTTTAAGAAGAACAAAGAGGTGATGGCACTTACTGCTTCTTAATAGATAATACTATAACACTATCATATGCAAAAATAGATAAAAGAAATGGTTCAAGTTACACAAGACAAAGTATTGCAACTTTCTGTTAAAGTAAAAATTGCTTATCTACCTTAAAAACGACTGCGAGACATAACACGTGACGCTGCTTCAACCGTTTACCGATGCGCGTGCGAGAGGTTGCTACAATAACATAATAAACAGAGATGTAAGAATGACTCAAAGGAGTATGGTGCGGTCACAAAGTCGGCTGGGTGTCACAAAGTCACCTCGTTTTGTATCCTAATTTTAGTTCTTGTTTGTGAAATTTAAAAATTTAATGTATAAGTTACCTAAGTCTAACCCTTTTTGACTTATTGACATTCTTAATAAATTTTTTCCACAGACCTAAAAATCTATTTGTATAAAATTGCACTTTTTCCATATAAGGAGAAAGTTTATTATAAATTTGCATTAAAAATAAAGTAAATTGCAGAAATATTTTAAATACTATTTGTATAAAATTGTTAGCCAATCTATCTGAAGATTAGAGCAGGAAACGAATTAACATTGAAAAACATAATAAAATCGGGTTTCCAAGAATGTAGAATTATTCCAACAGAAAGAAAAAAAATCTAAAACAGATTCGTTCCAACTCAGAAGATGACAGTGCAAATATTTCTTCTGAAATTGAAACATAGTTAATCAATATTCTTCGGGAATTGAGGTATGGTAGCGAAGAAGTTGATAAAATAGTTTTAGCAAAGAAATAGAGAGAGAGAATGCAGAGAGATAGTGTGGTTTTTATCTACCTGCATCAACACGTCTTAGAAGATTATTGCTGCAATTTGCTCTTCATATGATTTTGTAGTAATATATCTATACCTATAATAGTATAGACCAAGAAACTAGCAGGTGTGACGACCAAGGATAAAGAACATGTAACTCCTTTTTAACTGCAGATTTGGAATCATGTCAAGGAATTCTTCAAATATTTCTGCAGCTGACCTTCTGTGAATCATTTTAATTTTGGTTACCCACACGAAGTTTTGCCTAGCTGCACTAACACATCTTAGAAGAGAATTGCTACAATTTCCTTTTGACGTGAACCTGTATTATACCTACACCTATAATAATATAAAAAAAAAATTAGCAAGTGTAACGACCAAGGATAAAGAAAATTTAACTCTTTTATATTACCAACATTTCGCTTTTATTATCAAAGCTTAATCAAAGTTATAGTTGAATGATCAATGGAGGCTGCCTTATACTAGACATCGAGTTAAAATATAATACGGCATGTTCGAAACTCTGTCAAGGAAACCTTGACATAGTTCCTCACGTTTCAACAATATTGGATATAAATTATAAACTTTTGATATCAAGGAACTTTCAAAATGGTTACTCGAACCTATGGTATCATTTGAATTTGTGTCACACTTTATTAATTAACAAAGATTGTTCGTTTGATAATGGAAATTTGAATTTCTCTACTGTTAGTGCTGTAAATAAATATTATGTAGTATATTGGGAACATATTAATTTCTATTTTTTTAAAAGCATTTTTTGAAATTATGTTTTCAGATAGTTGAAATTAAACGGAAGTAATGAAGTAAATTCCTTGATGTAACATTTAAATAAACCTTCAGTAAAGATGATCATACAACACTTTCTTCCATTATGCCATAGCTAATTCGAAAAAATTTACAAATACGTACTAGTTTCTTACGAATCGTCGATCGTCTTCTTGCAAACATTCTAAAGTCTAAATAAAGAACAACTTGATTCCGCTTTTAGTTTTTTTCCTCATATTTCTTTAGAAACTAGCTTATTAAGCAGTTATATAATGAATTAGAAACATGCACATAGGTGCCAGCTTACTTGTACACATAAGTTGAATAATTACTGTTACCAGTCGCAAATTACAATTACTATACATATACGTTAAAAAATAGAAATTCAGGAACATGTTAATACTTACATGAATAGCTTAAGTAGTTGTTACACATATCAACTTACCATAAAATTACCACTAACCGAAACGTAATGAAACTAATTTTTTCGCAATTAAAGACTAGTACTTTTAATTTTTTAATTTGATAAGTGCAACTACGTCACAGAAATGGCTACAAATGCTCTACTTAACGCAGAGATAATTGATTTTGTAACTTTTATTGTGACATTGTCGTATGTTCCTTATTTTCCTTTTAATATTAATGAACTTTATTATTCCTTGACATATTAAAATGAATAATGAAGTTAATTATATGAATATTGACGTACAAATGAGAGTCCTGCAACAGGTGTGTTGTAATCATTTTACTTGTAGGCGCTAAATCATGTTGTAATTAATATTACTATCCATTATTTTGAAAACATTTAAAGATATAACCATGAGTGAAAGAGAGGTTTACACATGTGTAAAAATGTATAAATAGCAGCGATGTACTCAATTTTATAAATAGTTTTCTTGTCAATAACTTTTTCTGTGCAGTGATATTTAGAAATAAGGATATTAGTATCTATGTATTACTAATAGTAGTACTTTAGTTTGTACCTCGTTTTCCATTTTCAATCTACATTCTATGTAATATACGACTTGGACATACTTACTTCATACATATTTATTTGTGGTATATTTCCTTGTCCAACAGAACTAACAGAGTAGGATCAGTAATACCCATCGTGCATTACAAAGTTCAAGAGCACACAAAAAAAAAACTAAAATAAGAGAAACAAGTATTTTATTGTGATAAATCTGTTACATACATATATTCAAATCGTCGCCTTTTAGTAGTATTCCCATCTTAATGCGAATATAAATTTGGGCAAATCTACAAATTCCAGATAAGTAATTCAATTAATAGATTACTATCTTTAGCCATATTATAACAAACAAGAAGTTATCGCGCAGTAAAAATCATTCACCTAACTCTCACAGTATACTTTGTACTCAGCGACACTAATTTAAAAGCCAATTATATCACACCTCTGTGAAAGGCGTTGGTGAAAATTGAAAAAAGTGATTGATTTTAGTATGAATGCATTAATATGCATTCATACTAAATTGTATTGGAAACAGAATGTTTTCTCGCCGACCCTTACAATTTCGCCATCTTGGATCCATTGAACCAAATTGTGGGAGGTTTGCTCACTGTTCAATTTGTTCAGAAATAAGAACGGGTCCATATTTTTTTGGCTTATTCAAAATACCTACCTAGTTGTTGATGAATCCATAGCCGGTACTATTTGGAATGATGTTTATTTTGTGTAGAAAATAGCATTTCATTCTATTTTAAATAGACACAGGACATGATATTACGCAATCATTCTATGACTTATCTGTCTGAAAAATATGCGAAGAAAAGCTAAACACGTTAATTTTTGCCTTTTTTATGCATTGTTATAAAAAGATGTTTCGACTAAATTACCACAAAAATAAAAAAAGATAGCTCGAAATTTTTTTTTCAAAATATGTCTTTCATAAACTATTTATTTGTCTGACAAAACGTATTTGATGTTTTCTAATGTCACAATAACGATACTCTAACAGACGGGAATACAAATTTGTCCCTCGTTTCTTTGTAAGGCCTTAAACATAATCTTGTATAACCTTTGAAATAGCATTGTCATAATTTTTTTCTTTACCTGAGCATATTGCATTCCCAGTTTCCATTGTTACAATTTCTCCATCTTTTGCAGAAGAAACTATTGACATCATTTGAGTTCCAGGAAGATCAGCAAATCTAATTAATTGTCCTGAAGGCACATTCAATTCATTTTTTGTAGCTTTCTTTTTCTTCCAGTTTATTATAATGCGTTCACTAAGAATATTAATACATGATAGTGTTAATACCTCTTCGTTTATATCCTCAGGTTTCTCTGTTCTAATTATTTTATTAAGAACGCTGTTCTTATTATACTGTTATCCACAGTCTGATTATGTCAAGAGCTGTTTTCAATAGTTTCTTTTGCAGAATTGTTTGATTGTGAAGTTTCCGAGATGTAACCGTTTTCAAAGGCGGAAGAAAGGAAATACCTAAGGGTCGACGAACATATGTGGAGCAAGTAATACACATATTTTTATTATTTTAAAGCTCATATGGATTGCCAATTACTATTTTTATACCTTCCTTCAATTGCTTAGCTATTTTGAAAAATTAGTTTTCAAATATATGCCCATGCGGGATAAAGGTTCTCAGTTTTATAAACGACGTTGATGGAGAGTAAAGAACCATCAGCTGCAAAGAAACATAGTGGATATGGATGCTTTAGAGCTGTTTAGAATTCGTAATGGATGTTTACAGTCTTTTCTCACAATCATTCGCTAATTGCCAGAATTAAGTAAATATTATGTTTATTGCCAAATTTATAACTACTTCGTTGACATCAGTTTTACGATATTTTAGATTTTTAGAGAATCTACGCTATAATTCTTTATTGCACTTCAAAAAATACCTTATTAAATCAAGCCCTCTCTTGATGTAAAAGAATATCCAAATTAAGCTGCAGTAGCTGTATCTTTTACTGGTGATTTCTCTCCTATTACTGATGGATGTTCACCGTCAACACTGTTGGAGGATGCAGTCTGTTTGAGCTTTGACCATGATATTTTCTGAACGTGTAATCTTAGTCGCCTTGAATGCCATAGAAAGTTGTTATAATAAGTAGCTTCTGTCCACAACTGCTTTTAGCGCCACCTCCAATATTTGGGGATTATAATTCAACCTTCTAGCACTACCGATCTGCCGTTCATATTAACATGCAAATTATGTTTATTATTTCGAGAAATTTTTCTTACTGCTGATATGATTTGAAAGTAGAAATTGTAGTTAAGATCTAAACATATATACAAAAGAAATAAGAAACCCTGACGCTTTTTACAAGATACAAATCACATGGAAACAAGTGCACAAACAACATGCTCACCAATTGTGATATTCTAATCCCAACGTGCAACAATTTTGCTAATAACGCCAATATTTGCATATTTAGCATTTGATGGAGATTTGACCCCAAACTACAGTATATTTGTAATAACGAAATTAAAATTATAAATATTTGTAAAAATAAATACATATTCTTGTTGTGACAGAGTAAGCTTTTAACGAAACAATACTTTATATTGAACACTCCCTTCTATATCATCTCTGTATAGATACATTAGATACATTAGATATACAGGGTGAGTCACGACTATTCCCTCGGTCTCTTGTGTCTAAACGTTAAAAGATATGAGTTTCAAATTTTAATCAAATATGTAGGACGATAAGGAGCACATTTTAAAATTATTTGCAAGTATACAGGGTGATTCAAAAAAGCACAGCATATCAAAGTTAGGTTATTTTTAATGGAACACCCTATATTGTATACCATTTTTGGATTCTACGTCATAAATTAGGATAACTTTATTCATAGTTCCCTATGCCTATCTGCTGTCAATTTCAAGAAAATTTGATTTTTATGAAAATGTCGGCTTTCGCAAAAAAATTAAAAACAGGAAAATTATACGACTTGGACGATTTACATTTGAAAGAAGTTATTTTGACAAAGCGTTCTTTCAATAAACCGGTAGAGTATTTTGATATTGGCTACATGACATTAAGCAAAACAATTCATACTTTATATTTTTTCAACCATCAATAACTCTTTTAAGTTAAGTGGCACACCCTGTATTTATCCATCCTATGCACATTAAACCCCATACCAAAAACTGTAAAGATGTTTAAATTTAACGACTTAAATGTTATTATCGATATTCTCTAAAAACCTCATAAAACCAATGCTTTTTCTATCTAAATAGGAGGCCATGCTGTATTTCATTCAATCATTCATTCGACATTTTGATATTCGATAGTCAAATATTCATTCGATTCAAACAATATTTAATTACTCGACGAATAGTGAATTACTTGAATGATTCATTTGAACTTTATCTTACTCTTTAATAATGTATTAATCGGATATTCAAATTACTTCAACATAATTTCCAGCTTTATTTATCATTAGAATACAACTTACAAGGAATATATGTAATTATCCACATATAAATAACTAAAATGGCCTACTTTGATGACAAAAAGTATCAGCTTTAGAGCGTTTTTAAAGAATATCATTAATAACAATTTAATCGTTAAATTTAGATATAAGCATCTTTATAGATTTTGGTAGGGAGTTTAATGTGCATAGGATAGATAAATACAGGATGTTCTATTTAACTTAAGCGAGATTAGACCAAAATCAAAGGCGTCAATGTGCCTTGCTGGGAGTTTGGCCTCTCGTTTAGATTAACAAGGTGAACCTACTTGCCGAGGAGGAAGCAGATCCATCAAACGGTTATGGAGCTAGGTAACATTTATATGATGAAAATGTTGTCCAGAAAAATTTATGAAAATGTAACTGTCACAGCGCTCAAACGAGTTAATGTGCCTTCCTGAGAGTTTGTCCTCTCGTTTAGATTAACAAGACGTACCAACTTGCCCAGAGCGAAGCAGATTCATCAAACGGTTCTCGAGAAAATATCGATGAAAATTTAGCCCTATAAGGCGTTAATGTGCCCTGCTGGGCGTTTGGCCACTAGTTTAGATTAACAAGGTGAACCTATTTGCCGACGAGGAAGCAGATCTATCAAACGGTTATCGGGCTAGGTAATATTTATATGATGAAAATGTTGTCCAGAAAATTTATGAAAGTGTAACGGTCACAGCGCTCAAAGGCGTTAATGTGCCTTCCTGGTAGTTTGTCCTCTCGTTTAGGTTAACAAGTTGAACCAACTTGCCCAACACTCAGGGCGATGAGTACAATCTTTTCCACCCCTCGGAGATCGAAAATTCGACAAATGCCCGGCTAGAAATCTTTCGGTTTTTTTTAAATATCTCGGCCAAAAAGAGTTATTGACAGTTGAAAAATATGAATTGTTTTACGTAATGTCATGTAGCCATTATTTCGGGACATATTTTTAAAAATATCAAAATACTCTACGCATTATTGTATTTACATACGCCAAGAAAATAATACACTTCGGTGTCAAAAATGTTTTACGTAATGTCATGTAGCCAACATCAAAATACTCTACCGGTTTATTAAAAGCACGCTTTGTCAAAATAACTTCTTTCAAATGTAAATCGTCCGCGTCATACAGTCTTCCTGTTTTTAATTTTTTTCGCGAAAGCCGACATTTTCATAAAAATCAAATTTTCTCGAAATTGACAGCAGATAGATACAGGGAACTATTAACAAAGTTATCCTAATTTATGACGTAGAATCCAAAAATGGTATACAGGGTATAATAGGGTGTTCCGTTAGAAATAACCTAACTTTGATATGCTGTACCTTTTTGAATCGCCCTGTATACTTGCAAATAATTTTAAAATGTGCTCTTTATCGTGCTACATATTTGACTAAAATTCGAAACTCGTAACTTTTAGCGTCTAGACACAAGAGACCGAGGGAATAGTCGTGACTCACCCTGTATAGTGATGAGTCAAGTAAAGGTAAGTCTTGTTAGCAATGATCTTTATTATCTCACATGAAGTAGCCGTCGGATGTAAATATCTCCAAGTACACATAAATTGTCTCGGTAAGTTGGAAGCATTACGAAACGCTGAAGCAAAAGCTAAAAGTAAAAGTGGTCACGTTTTCAAAAGTAAAACACCTCTCTATCGAGTAAAATTCGCGTGAAAAATGTTTAACGTCGCTGTAAAGTACTAAAGTTGTCTTTTGCCGATTGTCCGATCAATTGAGTTGTCAAACATTCTTATCGATAGCTAGTGTTCCATTTATGTTTTTCTTTATTGTGTCATCATTCTAATCTTTACATGTACAAAACTGTCGGACCTAAAGCAGTGTTTTGTAATATGCCCGCTTAAGTAAAATTCCGTCAACTATCAGAAAATTACATACATTCACTACATATCAATAGATAGTTTTCCCTGTAGGCTTATAGTATCCAATATGACGCATAACTATACTCAGCTATAGAAACTCTGCGATGCAACTTTTAAATGTCATGCATTATTACCTAATAAATCACATTTACGTAATTTTATAACTTATAGATTGATATGGTATATAATTTGAACGGCTTTGTATTACGCAATGTTAATTTTCGATGCATATTTGTTTATTAGCCATGATCATAAGGAAGAGCGCAACAGCGTTAATGCGGTGCAGTTATTAGTTAACTAGGGCTATACTACAACCTATATTCTACAAACATATACTTTCTAATTATATATGAATATTTATAGTTTCAGAATTACAAATGTTACATCTTTGAATTGAATCTGTCCACTAGCATTTTTAAGTAATAATGAGTACAATCATCATCAATAACCGATATACACTTATTACAAAATTGAAAATTTATTCGGGAAATAGTTTTACAAAAAATATTTGGCTTATTAGTACGAATTATTGATTGATTGATAATAGCTAAATATTAACGTTATTTTAACGATTCTAATTTTTATAAAATTAACAGTGAGTTAATTAATCTAATATTTATTCGTAAATCTAATAGTAGGATCTAGCAGAGCCATTTTCTTTTATCACACACTGTTCTAAGTTCATTCACCATTAAATTCTCAAAGCAACTGGACATTTATGTGTATCATAAGTTCAAGTTCTAGGATGCTAAATAATAATAATAATAATAAATAAACTAGTTTATTGTTCAAAATACAGGCGAAATGATTCAATATGATATATTACGAGAAGGCCCAATTATTTACATTTCGTATAGTAAATCGATACAATTATCCGTATTAACGTCTCTTCAGGAAACTCTAAGTGAAACCTAACCTGAAAAGGTATACACTTGCCATTTACTTTCGTTTTCTTTTCAATACGGGAGTTTTAATACTATGAAGTAACTCGTTCTGTATTGCATTCATTTTGACCTCATAACGAGATACAGACGTAGTAATTACAACTATGTATCATACAAAAGTAACAATTAATATTCCGACATATTCCGACTTATCGCACTCTTACCAAAATAAAATTTAATAGTAAAGACAATTGTGTAAAACGTGAATGTACTTGACATTTAAAAGTATTTTTATGACCATCTAAATTATTATAAAGACTGTCATTAAATGTTATTGTTCGTAACACAAATTTAAGAACTCGAATGACTTTGACCTACAATTACAAAGAAGACAGTTACGAGAAAGTATTCTTAATGCAAACAAATTTAATTGTAATGTACCTATGATAGCATATTATCACTTCACACAAAATTTGCATTTTTGTTTATATTTTTACTGGCCGGACTCGCAACCTTACTCCCCAAGTTTATTCATATATATTACCAGTACCTAGTAGATCCATAATACCGACAGCTTCACTTATTTAGTCAGATTGAGTGATTTCAAGGACTGCGGGCTCGTAACAACAATAAACATCGGTATCACCTCACACCACAACTTTGATTAATTATTCGGGACACGTGTTTCTAAAACGCATGGGTTTTCATCATCAACATTCGGTATTCGGTTGATGATGAAAACCCATGCGTTTTCGAAACACATGTCCCGAATAATTAATCAAAGTTGTGGTGTGAGGTGATACCTACCGATGTTTATTGTTATTTAGTCAGATGCTAAAGTAGTAGAGATAGTAAATAACAGTATTTATGATTGCCGGCACATTCAAAAGTACCGGAAATTGAGGTCTACTTTGTAATTTCAAACAGCATTTTCGAGATCTAAACGTTATTTTTGAGAGGCTTTTAATAGTATTCCCAATACTAATAAGTGTAGTGGTTTTTGAGACTTTTTGACTTCTTCGAAAATTTTTGAATTCATGTCATGATGTTTAAAATTATCTATAGTTGCCATTTTTTAAGCGAAAATTTTGAAATTGCTATTGTGGACAGAAAAATCTGAACGTTTCTACTACAGTTCTTAGAATTAATGCATTATCTAGAGGTTGTCCAAAATTTAATTGTATTTTAGTACAATTTACCACAGACCATTAAAACTTAATTTTCTCAAATACTATGATTCATTTTGTTTTCAATATTCTGAAGCAGAATTAAATTCTGTATCGAACTATAGCATTTCGCACAGTTTGTATGATGTGCAGTCGTCGGAGTGTTTTGATGTTTGCTTTTCAATTTTTATATTATTAACAGCTTACACTAATAAATAGTTAATTATATCAATTTCAGAGGTAGTTGATTCTAACCCATATACAGATAAATGCCTGTATCGAGGACTGAATGTGAATGGTATTAAAAGTTAAAGGCCAACTAACAGTACCTAATATTCTATATTATATATAGTAATGTAAACAGAGAGCATATATCACCTGAAAAGAGACCACCGTTTATTAATACTATTCTATCTGTATTATTATTGTTAGCATATAATGAGATAGAGAGGATCGCAATTATAAAAGAAATACCTGTATGATAAAGTTTTATTATGAAATAAATAGATAGTATATCAAATTTTCGGATGCTTCAGGTGTACAAAGGTGCTTTTCTTTTACTCTCTTAACAGAGCTTCTCACTTCACTTGTGATAAGCGAATTGAACTTTGTAACTGTGTAAAAGTAAAACCGCTAGACAAAAGGACATAATAATATTCATAATTTTACCGAGAGTGTGAAAATGGAAACGTCTATAATAAAACCAGAAATTGCCAGTGTAAAAGAAAAACAAGTTGTTAGTATCGAAAACAATAACACAAATTTTATGAGATAATTATTTAAATGTAATGCTAACAAAACTAAACATAACATACAATTTTTTTAAATAAATATAACTGTATCTATCTCTAACAAAATAGACAATAAAACTTTTATTTCCTATACAAAGTAAATACACACAATAATAGCACACATACATAGACAAATATGTGTATTGTAATATAAAAAACAAAAAGTTCTTCATTTGTATACATTACTGTGATGTGTTACAAATTATTTGTAACACTTTCTACAATAACTATCTCTAACGAAATGTTTGGTGTTTTAATGTGAGCTACATTCCTACATAACTTACTTTTATTCTTAAAACTATCTACTACGCTTTATATATGTAGTTGTCTAAAGCTTTCAAGGCGTTATGAAATGATGGCGTAAATACCTACCTATTTCAATATGCGGAGAAATGATTAGGTGAGCAACTGTATGCGTAATTATCCATATATATAAAAAAGGCAAAAAAGTAATTGCTTAAAGCGTAATGATACTAAATTTGTTACAAATCATGTCTACCTATAATGTTTTATCCTATATTGAAACCGAAATTAATTCAATCTAGTTTACAGTGAAGGATGTTCTAATTATATGTTGTTATGTAATTTTAGTTATCTTTTACTCATTTAACGGCATTTTAAAATGTTGTTTTATAGATATCACTAGGTATTTACCCTCATCCTACAAACAAAACCGCATATTAGAGAGCCGCAAGATGTGATACAGAAATTCTCTTTGGTTTAGAAGCAATTTTTCTCTTAATTATTTACATTTCGATTTATTTCTTGTTTTATCTACAATACATACAAGACATTCTTACTCTATTATACTGAGTGTTTAGAAATCGATATTGAAGGTGTTTAACTTCCAACTCCTAAAAAATATCAATTGTCAGATTCGGACCAGAACTAAATAATTATAAATTGTGGCATAGAGATTACCCCAGCTTGCCAGTCGACATAAAATAAAAAATTATCAAACCATATTTTGCAGGCTTACTACTACTGAACGAATCGACATCTGCTCCGAAACCAATACATATATTGTTTATCAATCAATCCTGCATATTATGCGTTTTTGCATAAACAGATTCCAGACGTACAGTACTAATGCCAAATTAAACGTGTTGCTTCGAACATTTTAGTTTAGCGTGCAATTTCTGAATAATGTCAGCCACAAATCACTGTAAAGCTTAAATCAGTAAATAGGGAATACATCGGTAAAATTGAGCGATTGTCGCGCTGTTAACTCGCGCTGCTATAAATCGCCAGTGTGAAAGAGCTCTAAATCAGTAACCATACGTTTTTGTGCCAGACTAAGTGGACGCCAAATAATATTACATAGCTGAATTTTATTGTAACTGGTGGTTCGTTTCTTCACTGTAGGCTGCTTCGAGGAACACAAAAAATTGCTATGCATTACTTGGGTTTAGATTATAACTATTACTAATATTTTCTGCAGTAATTTTATCGCCATTATTAGTAGGTAAACTACAGGCGTACGAGAACAGTCACTCGATGTGGACATCCTGTATAAGCTGTATTTTGACAGCTAAAACCTGTCAAATTGTCATAATTATGACATTTTACTGGTTTTACACAGGTTTTAGCTGTCAAAATACAGCTTATACAGGGTGTCCACATCGAGTGGCTGTTCTCGTACGCCTATAGTTTACCCACTATTATTGACGCTACTGTACTACAATTCGCTACATCAGCGTACATCACATTATCAACAGCTTCATTCAGCTGCAGCAAACAGTTACCGATCGGTTGGTGTGGTATGATTAATCTAAATTTAAACTGCGACCAATCCCATCAGAGTGCTACCAATCTATCAGTAAATGTTTGCTTCTGTTAAATGCATCCCTTTTCTACTTCTAAAGCGTTACTTTTGCCAGAAAATAGTTTAGCATGCTTATTTGCCTACTGTAAAAACATTTCCAATCACCAAACTTTACACTTTCTACACACATTTCTGATAGCATTACTTTTGTACTTCAACTTCACTTAATGCAGATTACAATTCAACGCCATGGCAAAGTATGCTACATACATCTTGTAATACTGCAGATTCCAACTTGCCCAAACATGTAGATAGACAACTTGCAAATAGCAGTAACAAGTTTAAATGTGTTAATACAAAAAAACTTAACTGTGGACTTCTGCAATGCTGGTTGTTATGTACTACAGATCTATAAAAAATTCTATATTTTCCAATTTAAAATATAAATAAAAATTATTTGAAATGAGAGACAGTTCAATGAATACCTACCTACAATTAATACGAATATTTTAAGAATCAGGTCGATTCTGTAACTTCGTTGCTAATAATGGTGATTTACTAGCCACTTCTTTCTAGCAACTTTTTAGCAACTTGATTTTATTTTTCTATCCTACAATGTCTGCAATAGGCAACTTGCTAAATTTATCCAATTAATCCTAGTGGTTTACTACGATATGAAGTACGGTTGCGGCCAATATTATCTGGGCAGCGGTTTTTCCCACTGTAAATGAATTTTAATTGTTACATAAAAAAAGTCGCCTGGAAAACTATACTCTCATATTGATTGATGAAAAACTTCAATTATAAAAATGCCACATTTATCTTTGGCCGAGAAATTGAGGATTGTGAGATTCCAAATACCAAAGAGTACTGTGCATAACATTAAGAGAATATGGAATGAGAGACAAACGTTTGATAGAAGATTGGGTAGTGGTAGGCCAAACGATGTTACAATGGAGGTTGTTGATGGTCATTTGGTTGATTTTATTCGCGAAAATCACTTCCATTGTGCGGTAGATGCACAGGCTGAAACGTTATACCCATAAATCACACATAAGCGGTCGTTTTTCTGTCAATGTCTGGGCCTGGATGAGCGCCCAACGACCCGGAGTTATAACACATATAAGAGGTAGATGCAATGAAGAGGTCTATGTTGGAATATTGCTGCCCTCAGTAAATGCAGTCTTTCCCCGAAATAATAATAATAGCCCTATTTATACAGCCAGAGTGACCTCAAACTGGATGCAGCAACAGAACATATAAGTTCTACCTTGGCCTTCGCGTAGCCCGGATTTGAACCCCATTGAAAATATGTGATGGGGTTTGACAATAAAAAATAATTAATAGAGGTAATAATTTTCGCCCACAAAATGTAGAACAGTAATGGGAAAGAGTCCAAGAAGCATGGATCGAATTAACTCCAAGGTATACGGCAGAATTAGAGCATCAATGCCCAGAAGGTTAACTAACGATATTGAAAAAAATGGAGCTACAAAATATTAATTTTTTATATCATTTGTTTCGTTTCTCGTTTCTAAAATAAACATCAAAATTTTCAATAATACAATATAATAAAATAAACAATAATATATGGTTGGTCAAAACCAAACTAATTTCAGTTAAAAGACAACACTTTTTAAGGTAATGACTATTGATTATTGAGATAACCATCATATGATGGCTCATCCCTAAATGCGTATCCAGAGTAACGTTGATTGTAGCAAAGCCTGATTTACCAAATTTCATGAAAAAGTCATGAAATGTCAAATCACTGCCCAGATTATATTGGCCGCAACGGTACGTGCGTCGATAACGTTATTAGGTATTTCATACATTTTTTACAAACAATTTCAATGTTTTTTATGAGATCACACTGCAATTCTTGCTACCAACCCCCAGATTAAGAAGACATTAATACGATACCGTTCGATATACGTATCTCTCTTAATCACAATAATTTATTTCTTCATTCTCGCATTAACGTGTTGTATGGAGTAAATCCTTTCCTTACTGCCACTCACCGTTTGAAAGTTTTTGTATTTGAACAGTATCCAATTGTATCTTCCACATAAATAGAAAATGTATGTAATTGTTTGGTTTGGTGTAAATCTTTATTCAATGAAAGTTGTTAATGAATCCTACTTTAAAGATGAATCAAATTGTTTACATGAAAGCATATCAAAGAAAAAATAAAATTATTAATCTTGAGTATGAGTGCAAGACGAAATCATAACAGGCTACTGTGGGCGGACAATGTAGGTAAATAAAACCAGACAATTTCCAGATCTAAAATACGATGGTGCTAAGGTAATTTGTAAAGCTGACGAACTTCAACAGGCGTTACACCTTCCTAATTAGTAGAACTCGAAAACGATAACACTTTGAATTGTGTTGTCCAGACTTTTTTGTGGAAAATTGTATGCTCTACAAGAAAGGTAAAATTTTAATATCTTTTCGCCAAAACATATTTATCATTTATTTTCTTGCAACACCCAAATTTCATCTTTTCTTCGCATTAAAGCGAATCTTTAAAAAATGAAGTTAACTATGAAGTAACAAAATAAGCAACAATTTCTGGAGTGTTGCTATGTTATCCACTTCGCCAACCACTAGTAATGTAATTTTTAACAACTTGAATTTTGAGAGAACTGCAACTGTTGCTAAGTATCCAGTATGAGCTGGAAAATCTGTCAGAATATCTCCAAAACACAAAACAGACTATGTGCCGGGTGGCCAACTAACAATGTAGCTGGAAATTATTTAGTAAAGCATAGGATGACCGCTAGAGGGCGCAACTGATCACCAAAATTTTAATTCCTTTTTTACGCAAAATTTACCTATTTAAGGTCTATCATAAATATGAAAATAGGAATCTACTGAAAATTTTGCATACTTCACATAGGACTTTTTTGTATTTTGTCAAATAAGGGGAGGCAAATAAGGGGAGGTGAGTAAGCGAAACTTTGTATTGAAGGAACGATTATAACTTCGGTTCTGTTGAACCGAATTTTGCAAACTTAGTCTCGTTGAAAACAGCATTATTCCTCCAATATAATGCTTACAAATTGGAACCAAGCTAATAAGTGACGTGCATATTAGAGGGCGTTGTTTAAATTTTTTCGGTAATTTCGTTTTTTTGTCGAAAATATTAAATGAAAACATACATTTTTGACAACAAATTAAAAATTAGACTAAATTACCAACAAATCAGCAAAAACCGGGTATCGCTATCTTTTACCAATCCGAAGATATCTTCAGAAAAATATCTTCTATAAATTTAGATTATTCTGCTTCCCGTGAACGAAATTTAGCAAATTTGGTCTTATTAGAAAGGATTTTTATTGTCCTATACTAATAATTTCAATTACTAACTTAGAATATTTGAAAGTTCTAAGTTTGCCACGAGGTTTAACTATTCATACAAAAACGCAGGCCGTTACAATCTCAGAAAGTTTAGCTAATATAAAGAAATCCAAACAAATTATTTTTATAGAATATAAGACGAGTTCTCAAAATAACTATTTTTAAATATTGAAATATATAATAGAGAATAGGACGAAGGGATGATAAAATTCGAAATCATTCCAGAGCAATTTTGTTTGTGTTTCTAAAAGTACACATTAGTTTAAAGATGTAGTGGTTCTCGTGTTTTGAATCTAATTTTAGCGGCATAATAAAATTCATTGGAAATCATGACAACAAAATAAATTAACAAAAATTAATTTATAAAAGTTAATAATTGAATTAAAAGCAATCAGATATAATTTTGAAAGACATTTGAAGTCCAAAAAATGATCTGATGTATCTGTATGTTACATTTTGAAACATAAACTAATGCTATTTCCAACATTGTCACTCGAATACAACGGAATCAAGATCCCCAGATACTACATCGATAACAATAGAAAAATCAGCTGTTGTCCTTTATAGGTATTCTGTGATATTACATCTGTAAAAGAAATAAAAATATATTCTAGTTACCTCATCACATTTGCATAAGGGGTTTTGACCTTTAAATTTAATGCGTGGCCTAATAAATATACGTTTACCTCGATCAATTGTTTAATTGAAAGAAGATGAAAGTGATACAGTCTTAACGTAATCGAATACCAGCTTTTCAAAACAACAAACACTATATGAGAAGCTGCACCCAAACAATGTATATGTATATTTATAGGTAGTACATAATATGTAGTATGTATGTGTATGTAAATATATGTAGTACATATATAAATATATGCGCATATAAGACTTCGAATCATAATGTTTATAGGAACAGTAAGTTGCAACTGACGCACCTTTGTGTAGCAGTACCAAAATTAAAAATTATTAGGGATTAGAATCGCTTAAATGTATGTATTTATATCGTAAATCTGCAATTACAAATTCGTTACAGTTGACAACTCTTAAACGACAAACATATAGATACGTTGTCATTACTGAAAATTACAATTCATGAGAAAATATAGGACGTCGTACATTCTTCATACGATTTTATAAAATATTACGTAAATTCATTTCCTGCATCAACTAGTCAGATGCAACTCAATAATTTGCCGAATCGAGCTACAATTGCTTAATGTTCCTATTTTCGTAATAACAACAAATAATCTGCGCGTGCTATTATTCGATGTCTGTTATATTAATCGATCACTTTCACTGCGTAATTATCAATTATTGCGCACATCTCTGGCGGAAAAAAGGGCAATGAATGACTTGTATTTTATTGAACAACAACAGCACTACAACTTTCTATGACATATGGTGAAGCAAATTGACAGATTAATGTAGAAACACCGTACGAGATGAAGCTGGCATGTGGCGGCTTTTTCATTTACGCTTTCTACACTATATAGCATATTTAATATGTAGAGATATGCATCTGTTTCGCATAAGAACAAATAGTGTACACTGCTTTATAACTAGCATACTACATATAATAAAAATGTTCTATCTAGTATGATATTGTTTATTTAATTTTATTTTATTTTTGGGTGAAGTAAGTATGGGAAGGTTTTAAGAAAATATTTTTATTTAAAAAATACTGATTAACACAGATCACTTTACAAAAGATTCTTAGGTTTAAAAAGATCTAGAAAGACAAGTGAGAAAAGTGTTGGCGTGATTTACAAGCTAAGAACAATAAAGTAAATTAAATAACAATATAATAATCTAACTAATTGATTCTATTAATGGTAACCCCAAAATCGTGACCGCTGTCGTGGTGATGTACCTTGACAGGATACGGTACTGCTACTTTTACAGGAACTGGCACTTCCTTCTCAACTGGAATATGGACTTCTTTGTAAACCGGATATGGTTTATCAACAGGTACTTTAACTGGATATGGTACTGGCCTGGGAACTTCGACTGGAATCTTCTTTTCAACGGTGAAGGGTTGTGGAACAGGTACACGTACATGGTATGGAACGGGTTTCGGTACTTCAACTGGGTATGGCCTATCAACTGGTACCTTAACTTCGTAAGGAACAGGTTTAGCCACTGGTACCGGGTAGTGCCTCTCAACGGTAACTGGATATGGTTTAGGTACTGGTACATGTACGGGTCTATCGACTGGTATTTTGACTTCGTAGGTACCTTTTAATTACTTCGTATGGTTGTGGTACTGGGACTTCTACCTTAACTTCATAAGGGATCTTTTTCTCTACGGTGTAAGGTTGTGGGATGAATACCTTGACTGGTACTGGAACTTTTTCTCAACTGTGTAAGGTTGTGGCATCGGAACTTTAACTTCGTATGGGCGTGGTACAGGTACTTTTACTTCATACGGAATCTTCTTTGATTACTTCGTAGGGTTGTGGAACTGGATACGGTACTTTGATGTACTTTTACAGGTACAGGTACTTTTCTTTTCAACAGTGTACAGGTTGTGGTACTGGTACCTTGACTTCATATGGTACTTTCTTTTCTACAGTGTATGGAACGTGTTTTGTCACAGTTACTGGGACTGGAATCTTCTTGGTAATTACATGGTGCTTAACTGTTTCATGGACATGACCTTCATTACCGCCTCCACCATAACCACCGCCGCCGCCGCCATAACCGCCACCACCTCCACTGTAACCACCGCCAAATCCTCCACCAAATCCTCCTCCATGACCGCCAAAGTCACCACCACCGATATCGCCACCACCGAAGTGACCTCCAACATCGCCGCCTCCATAGCCTCCGCCCCCATAACCTCCGCCTCCGCTTCCTCCTCCGTACCCGCCTCCAATATCGCCACCTCCAAAACCGTGATCACCTAACAGAAGTCCACGCTTTTCCTGTTTCTTGGCATCCTGCTCAACCGCTGCAGCGGATTTAGCAGCAACGGCCGCGTAAAAACAAACAGTACCGACGATAATCTGAAAAAATAAATAAAATGTTAAGATTTGTCGAACTCACTTTTCGGATTCAAAATTCGAAAAATTCCAAAAATTATTTTTAAAGTAAAATATCCATATTACTATACACTCTTCGGTAGTGAATTGATAAAAATTCGAATCACTGCAATATATACACATTTTTAACACGCACGAAACACTGAGATACTTACGAGTGCCTTCATGTTTGTTTGTCAAGATGTGGAAGGCTATGACTACTTTGGTTACTGAGATTGACTTATATACTAGAGCACTTTCTCACATTCGCACACCTTTGCGTTTACTAAACGCAAGAGGGGTTTCACTT